>JAVKPL010004188.1:0-217926 GCA_032173675.1 Gastrolobium villosum
CTTCAAAGTTGATGCCAGGTAACCCTTCCACCATCTTCTTCTTTGCCAACTCGGTTAGACCACCATAATGTAGGTGACCAAACCGGAGATGCCAAAGTGACGCCTTATCTTCCACCTCGGCTTGTAAACATTCAACCTGTATACATTTCAGATTTAGTTTATACATACGATTCTTACCCATTTGAACCCGAACTATCAGCCGACCTTGCTCATCTTTCAAATACAATACCCGGTCTTTCATAATAACCGAGTAACCTTTCTCCATCAGTTGACCCATGCTTAAAATATTGCTTTTTAGGTCGGGTACATAGTACACATCTCGAATTGAGCCAATTAACCCGTCCTTTTGTAGGAAACAGATCGTACCTCGGCCTTTTACCTCAACCTTTGAGGCATCCCCGAACGAAACATGTCCGGTTTCCACCTTTCTCATCTCCTTGAAGAAGTGCTTATGTCCGCACATGTGGTTGCTCGCACCCGTGTCAAGATACCACTCCATGTCATCGTCTGGACTTCCTTCACTGTGTGTCATTAACAAGACACCATCCTTCATCTCGCCTTCTGTGGCTAGGTTGGACGTCTCCTCCACCTTTTTCTCCTCTCTGCATTCTCTTGCGAAATGTCCGACTTTGCCACAGTTGTAACACTTGTCCGAGTTACAATCTTTTGCATAGTGACCAAACTTTCCACATTTGTAACACTCGATGTTTGAATAATGTGACCGACCTCCTCGTCGACCTCGTCCTCTTCCTCTCCAGTTTTGTTGATTTGACTGTCCTACCTCATCACTATACACTTCTTGACTTCGGCCTCGACCTCTACCACCACGGCTAGTACCTCGTCCACCGCGGCCACGTCCTCTACCTCGAAAATTTTGAGAATAGAGCATCTTCTCATCTTTAATTGTTGCTTTGGTCTGAAGTGCCTGCTCAAGAGTTTCCTCCTTCTTCTTCTTTCTTTGTTCATGCGCTTCAAGGGAACCCGCCAACTCGTCAATGGTGAGTGTAGACAGGTCCTTGGACTCCTCTATGGCACAAACCACGTTTTCGAACTGGTCTGTCAAAGATCTCAAGATTTTCTCCACCACTCTGGTGTCAGGTATATCTTCTCCATTCCGTTTTAACTGGTTCACAATTCCTTGAACCCGGGCAACGAACCCGGATACTCCTTCCGTGTCCTTCATCTTCATTCCCTCCAACTCGGCACGAAGGGTTTGAAGCCGGACTTGTTTAACCCGGTTAGCTCCTCTATAGACATTTGCCAAGATGTCCCAGGCTGCCTTTGAGGTCTCACAATTTGCTATCTTCTCGAACCCGGATTCGTCTACAGCTCGGAAGAGCATGAATAACGCCAGCTTGTCTTTTGCACGCGTCTCTTTCAACGCTTTGGTTTGAGCCGCCGAATGGCCTCCAGTGTCTTGTGGTTCTACAAAACCTGCTTGAACATTCTCCCAAGCGTCCTGGGATCCGAGAAGAGCCTTCATCTGGATGCTCCAATTCTCGTAGTTCTCCTTCGTCAACTTAGGTAGTGCCATATCACTCCCCCTCTCCATAGCTCTGATACCAATTTGTGGTATCACTATAATGTAGAACTTAAAATAAAAACAACTATTTTCTTGTGGAGAAGACAAAACTTGTATTTCTCTTTTTCTTTGTGATATTTTGCTTACAATATGGATTAGTTTATATAGGCACTAGATTGCCTTTTCATGAACCAAAACATTAAATTAGCCATAAACCACAAAACTAAACTTCCAACTCTTGGCCTCTCTAACTCTTGGCCTTTCACTCTCTCTCACAACTCTTGGCCTTTCACTTTCTTTTACAACTTTTGGCCTTTCACTTATCTAAACACATGACTCCTTAATTAAGACTATTAAATATAAAACTAACAAAAACATTTAAAGTTTATTCAACAACAACCCCATCAAGTTGGGCTTCTGGGCACTGGCCTACTTCATCGAGGAAAATTGGAAACGGATTTGGGTTATTGCACTTTGGCTTTTCATTTGCGCTGCACTTTTCACTTGGAAGTTCATCCATTACAAGAACCGTGCCGTGTTCCACATCATGGGCTATTGTGTTACAAACATCCAAGGGTGCCTTTTAGAACTGAGACCCTCAAGTTCAACATGGCTTTAATCTTATTACCTGTTTGCAGAAACACCATCACTTGGCTCAGGAGCAAAACCAAGTTAGGAGTTGCGGTTCCCTTTGGTGACAATCTCAACTTTCACAAGGTGATAGCTTTCGGCATTGCAATTGGTGTTGGGATACATGCTATTTCGCATTTAACCTGCGACTTTCCGAGGTTGTTACACGCAACAGATGAGGAATATGTGCCCATGAAGCCTTTTTTTGGGGTTGAGAGGCCCAACAATTATTGGTGGTTCGTGAAAGGGACCGAGGTTTGGACCGGGATAACCATGGTGGTTCTTATGGCTGTAGCCTACACTTTGGCTTTACCTTGGTTCCGACGAGACAAGAAAACTAAACCTCCCCAAATTTCTTTCAAGAAGCTCACTGGTTTCAACGTGTTTTGGTACTCCCATCACCTCTTCGTCATCGTCTATGCGTGCACTATATATATGTTGGGAGAGGTTATATTGACAAACTTTTTTTCTTACAAACTTACAAATTACACTAAGTCTGACTAATAGACTTCGATCAAGAGTGTCTGACAAATCAAACTTCAATCAAGAGTAGTGTAGTTTGTAAGTTTCTAATAATTTTTTTTTATCGATATAAACTTCTCTTTCCTAGTTTCCCTTCTTCTTTTGCTTCAAATTTTCTTCTAGTTTTCGTAATTTAGTTTCACAATATTCATTGGCACAGACTTGGATGTATCTTTGCATTCCTATGATACTATATCCATGCGAACGACTACTTCGTGCTTTTAGGTCCGGCAACAAAAGTGTCAAGATTTTGAAGGTACATTATAATTCTCAGTAATTTACCTTCTCTATATTAATTAATATCGATTTTTCATTTCGACTATTGATGGCATTATGAGTTTGCTAAATTTTTATCGCTCTTTTCAAATGTGTGTTAATGGGAAAAAAATCCAGGTTGTAGTGTATCCAGGAAATATATTGGCTTTGCATATGTCTAAACTGTTGAATAAACTTTAAATGTTTTGTTAGTTTTATATTTAATAGTCTTAATTAAGGAGTCATGTGTTTAGGTAAGTGAAAGGCCAAGAGTTGTAAGAAAGTGAAAGGCCAAGAGTTTGTAAGAAAGTGAAAGGCCAAGAGTTTAGAAAGTGAAAGGCCAAGAGTTAGAGAGGCCAAGAGTTGGAAGTTTAGTTTTGTGGTTTATGGCTAATTTAATGTTTGGTTCATGAAAAGGCAATCTAGTGCCTATATAAACTAATCCATATTGTAAGCAACATATCACAAGAAAAAGAGAAATACAAGTTTTGTCTTCTCCACAAGAAAATAGTTGTTTTTATTTTAAGTTCTACATTATAGTGATACCACAAATTGGTATCAGAGCTATGGAGAGGGGGAGTGATATGGCACTACCTAAGTTGACGAAGGAGAACTACGAGAATTGGAGCATCCAGATGAAGGCTCTTCTCGGATCCCAGGACGCTTGGGAGAATGTTCAAGCAGGTTTTGTAGAACCACAGGACACTGGAGGCCATTCGGCGGCTCAAACCAAAGCGTTGAAAGAGACGCGTGCAAAAGACAAGCTGGCGTTATTCATGCTCTTCCGAGCTGTAGACGAATCCGGGTTCGAGAAGATAGCAAATTGTGAGACCTCAAAGGCAGCCTGGGACATCTTAGCAAATGTCTATAGAGGAGCTAACCGGGTTAAACAAGTCCGGCTTCAAACCCTTCGTGCCGAGTTGGAGGGAATGAAGATGAAGGACACGGAAGGAGTATCCAGGTTCGTTGCCCGGGTTCAAGGAATTGTGAACCAGTTAAAACGGAATGGAGAAGATATACCTGACACCAGAGTGGTGGAGAAAATCTTGAGATCTTTGACAGACCAGTTCGAAAACGTGGTTTGTGCCATAGAGGAGTCCAAGGACCTGTCTACACTCACCATTGACGAGTTGGCGGGTTCCCTTGAAGCGCATGAACAAAGAAAGAAGAAGAAGGAGGAAACTCTTGAGCAGGCACTTCAGACCAAAGCAACAATTAAAGATGAGAAGATGCTCTATTCTCAAAATTTTCGAGGTAGAGGACGTGGCCGCGGTGGACGAGGTACTAGCCGTGGTGGTAGAGGTCGAGGCCGAAGTCAAGAAGTGTATAGTGATGAGGTAGGACAGTCAAATCAACAAAACTGGAGAGGAAGAGGACGAGGTCGACGAGGAGGTCGGTCACATTATTCAAACATCGAGTGTTACAAATGTGGAAAGTTTGGTCACTATGCAAAAGATTGTAACTCGGACAAGTGTTACAACTGTGGCAAAGTCGGACATTTCGCAAGAGAATGCAGAGAGGAGAAAAAGGTGGAGGAGACGTCCAACCTAGCCACAGAAGGCGAGATGAAGGATGGTGTCTTGTTAATGACACACAGTAAAGGAAGTCCAGACGATGACATGGAGTGGTATCTTGACACGGGTGCGAGCAACCACATGTGCGGACATAAGGACTTCTTCAAGGAGATGAGAAAGGTGGAAACCGGACATGTTTCGTTCGGGGATGCCTCAAAGGTTGAGGTAAAAGGCCGAGGTACGATCTGTTTCCTACAAAAGGACGGGTTAATTGGCTCAATTCGAGATGTGTACTATGTACCCGACCTAAAAAGCAATATTTTAAGCATGGGTCAACTGATGGAGAAAGGTTACTCGGTTATTATGAAAGACCGGGTATTGTATTTGAAAGATGAGCAAGGTCGGCTGATAGTTCGGGTTCAAATGGGTAAGAATCGTATGTATAAACTAAATCTGAAATGTATACAGGTTGAATGTTTACAAGCCGAGGTGGAAGATAAGGCGTCACTTTGGCATCTCCGGTTTGGTCACCTACATTATGGTGGTCTAACCGAGTTGGCAAAGAAGAAGATGGTGGAAGGGTTACCTGGCATCAACTTTGAAGGAAAGTTTTGTGAGAGTTGTGTACTTGGCAAGCATGCCAGGACCACGTTTCAGAAGATGGCAAGATTCCGGGCTAAGCAACCTCTGGAACTAATACATACCGACTTGTGTGGACCCATCAATCCGGGTTCCTTCAGCGGTAAGAAGTATTTTATTTCCTTTATTGATGATTTCTCATGGAAAACTTGGGTTTACTTTCTGAAGGAGAAGTCCGAGGTGTTTGATGTGTTCAAAAGGTTCAAGGTGATGATTGAGAAGGCAACAGGAAGCTATATCAAATCGGTGCGGTCTGACAGAGGTGGGGAATATACCTCAACAGCGTTTATGTCTTTCTGTGAGGAACAGGGGATAAGGAGGTTTCTAACAGCACCATACTCACCACAACAGAATGGCGTGGCTGAAAGGAAGAACCGGACTATTCTTGACATGGTTCGGTCAATGCTGAAGAACAAAAGGATGCCGAAGGAGTTTTGGGCGGAAGCTGTGCAGTGTGCTGTGTATGTGCAGAACCGATGTCCACATTCGAACTTGGATGATAAAACTCCACAGGAAGCATGGAGCGGTCAAAAGCCTTCAGTGGCTCATCTCAGAGTTTTTGGCAGTATAGCCTATGCACACATACCGGACCAGCTCAGAACCAAGCTCGAGGATAAAAGCAAGAAATATGTTTTTATTGGATATGATGAAAAAACAAAGGGGTATAAGCTGTTTGACCCCGTCAACAAGAAAGTCATAGTAAGCAGAGATGTAAAGCTCAATGAAGCAAATGAGTGGGACTGGAACAATTCTTCTGAGGTAAACTTTGAAGACGGAATCTCAACACAAATTATCAACCCGGCAAGTCCTGAAGCTTCTGATGATGAAGATGAGGTACGACAACCCAGGATGCGAAGCATACAAGACATATATGAGTCAACAAGTGAGGTACATTTTGTTTGTCTTCTTGCAGACTCTGAGAACATAAGTTTTGAAGAAGCCATCCGAGATAAGAAATGGCAAGATGCCATGGATGAGGAGATAGAAGCCATTGACCGAAATAACACATGGGAGTTAGCCGAGCTACCAGAAGGAAGTCGGCCCATTGGAGTGAAGTGGGTGTTCAAGAAGAAGATGAATGCTCAAGGGGAGATAGAACGATATAAAGCTCGACTAGTTGCAAAAGGTTATAAGCAGAAGGCTGGAATTGACTATGACGAGGTGTTTGCCCCTGTTACAAGGATGGAGACAATTCGGCTACTCATCTCACAGGCTGCTCAATACAGATGGCCAATGCATCAAATGGATGTAAAGTCGGCATTTCTGAATGGTGTTCTTGAAGAAGAAGTTTATGTGGAACAACCGCCGGGCTACATGAAGGCAGGAGAAGAGAAGAAGGTGCTGAGATTGAAGAAAGCACTTTACGGGTTGAAGCAAGCACCACGGGCATGGAATGCTCGTATTGACAAATATTTCAAGGAGAATGGACTTGAACAATGTCCATATGAACATGCTGTTTATGTCAAGAAAAATGGAGGAGACTTGTTAATTGTGGCTCTTTATGTTGACGACCTCATTTTTATGGGAAACAATGCCAAGATGATACAAGAGTTCAAGAGCACAATGACAAGAGAGTTCGAAATGACAGATCTCGGTTTGATGAAGTTCTTTCTTGGTTTGGAAGTAAAACAAAATGAGAAGGGAATCTTCGTGTCACAGGAGGCTTATGCAAAAAAGATTTTGAAGAAGTACAAGATGGAAGATTGCAACCCAGTTTCAACACCAATGGAACCCGGTTCAAAACTCTCTAAGTTTGATGGAGGAGACCGTGTTGATGCAAGCAAGTACAGAAGTTTGGTGGGAAGCCTACGTTATCTCACATGCACGAGGCCGGATATCTCGTTAAGTGTCGGCATAGTAAGTCGGTTCATGGAGGAGCCGAGATACACACATTGGAAGGCGGTAAAGAGAATTCTGAGGTATGTTCAAGGTACAGTTTCACACGGGTTACACTACTCGAGCTCGGCAAAATACAAGTTGATTGGATATTCTGACAGTGATTGGTGTGGAGACGTAGATGATCGAAAGAGCACGGCTGGTTATGTGTTTTTCATGGGCAACACGGCATTCACCTGGATTTCGAAGAAGCAACCTATTGTGACACTGTCGACATGTGAAGCTGAATATGTAGCTGCATCTTGGTGTGTTTGTCATGCAATGTGGCTCAGGAATTTGCTAAGCAAGTTGGAGGAAAAACAAGTCGGTCAAACTGTGATCCGAATTGACAATAAGTCGGCTATAGAGCTAGCCAAGAACCCGGTAAATCATGAAAGAAGCAAGCATATTGACGTCCGATTTCACTTCATCCGGGATCAAGTAAAGGAAGGAAATGTGGAGCTAACACACGTGACCAGTCAAGAGCAAGTCGGGGACATCTTCACAAAGCCACTGCCGACGTTGCTGCTCAACAATTGCAAGAAGATGCTTGGGATGAAAGATGGCAGAACCATTTAAGTTTATGAAGGAGAATTGTTGAATAAACTTTAAATGTTTTGTTAGTTTTATATTTAATAGTCTTAATTAAGGAGTCATGTGTTTAGGTAAGTGAAAGGCCAAGAGTTGTAAGAAAGTGAAAGGCCAAGAGTTGTGAGAAAGTGAAAGCCAAAGTTGTGAAAGTGGCCAAGAGTTGTGAGAAAGTGAAAGGCCAAGAGTTAGAGAGGCCAAGAGTTGGAAGTTTAGTTTTGTGGTTTATGGCTAATTTAATGTTTTGGTTCATGAAAAGGCAATCTAGTGCCTATATAAACTAATCCATATTGTAAGCAACATATCACAAGAAAAAGAGAAATACAAGTTTTGTCTTCTCCACAAGAAAATAGTTGTTTTTATTTTAAGTTCTACATTATAGTGATACCACGTTAACTGCTCAATGGTTCTTTACATGGTATCAGAGTCTCGTGTCCCCCATTTTCTCTTGGAATTTCTTAGCATAAATAGGTGGGTCTGTGCATTGTCCACCCTTCAAGCTCGTTGGGCTCTCATGTGAGGGGGCATGTTAAGATACATAAAATCATTAATGTAGTCTCACCCATCAGCTTAAGTTTTTGGGTTGAATTGGTTCTTTATAACTATTAAAATACATGAGGAGGGTATCAGCAATATTAATATTTTTGTGTTATGGAATCCATAGGCATCCCTTCTATATTACATCAGCTCCGGGAGATGACTACATAAGCGTTCACATTGGGACTTTGGGTGACTGGACAGCACAGCTGAAGGCTGTTTTCTCCAAGGTAAGGCAACCGCTTTTCTTTATGGGAAATACAGTTACATACAAATGAATAATTGTTATATTAGGAAAAGAACAAATTATATAATATTAAAGAAAATGAAAGAGCACATCATTTAATGAGTTGGTCTTGTTTTTTTCTTAATAATTCATTTGTCATGTAACATAACAAATATATTTCCCTTTCTTTGTTTGGAGAGTACGGTAATGTTATAAGCTCTAGTACTCTACATTTTCTCAAATATCTTCATGACACATGCAAATGTTTACTTACTAATCCATCTACATGATTGATCCAGGCTTGTCAGCCAGCAAGTGATGACCAAAGTGGTCTTCTACGTGCTGATAAGTTACAAGGAAACAATATACCAAGGTAAGCTATCTTTGATATCGTTTTAAGAATGTAAGTGATTAAGAACTAGAGCCCGTGATTTTATTAATAAAATTATAATGCCAAAATTGAAATTAATTGCAGGATGCCAAAGCTCTTGATTGATGGTCCTTATGGAGCTCCAGCACAAGATTACAAAAATTACGAAGTAATCCTTCTCCTGGGCCTAGGAATTGGTGCCACCCCTTTGATGAGTATACTCAAAGACATACTAGACAACATTAAACAACAGAAAGACATAGAAGAAGGAGTGGTAGAGGGTGGAGTTAAGAACAAGAAGAAAAAGCCTTTTGCCACCAACAAAGCCTATTTCCACTGGGTTATTAGTGAGCAAAGTTCATTTGAATGGTTTAAGGGCGTGATGGATGAGGTTGCAGAGAATGACAAGAATGGAATAATCGAGCTTCATAACTATTGCCTTAGTGTGTATGAGGAAGGAGATGCTCGATCGGCTTTGATCACAATACTTCAGTCCCTTCAGCATGCCAAAAATGGTGTGGATATAGTTTCAGGGACAACGGTCAAGACACATTTTGCTAGGCCAAATTGGCGTAGTGTCTTTAAACATGCAGCCCTCGAACATCCGGAAAAAAGAGTTGGTAAGTATTTTGATTTTGCTCTTTAATTCAAGGGGGGAAAAGATTTCAAGAGAATTCTTTTTCTTACTAGTGATACATCAAAATATGTGCAATATTCTTTTTTATTTTTATTTTTTGATAAGAGGTGGGACCCATCATATCTTGTGTCTATAGTAGGAGAAAGAATCCTCTTGCAACATGGGAAAAGAGGGACCCTTAATTTAATTGTACAAATTCATATACCATCATATCTTGCTTAGCTCATGTTCAATGCATTTAATGATTTTCAGGTGTTTTTTACAATGGTCCGCCCGGATTGGTTGGTGAACTAAAAAGGCTTTCTCTCGAGTTTTCCAGGACAACCAACACTAAGTTCGATTTTCATAAAGATATCTTTTAGAATTTTCTCTCATAGTTGCTGCTTTTTTGTTCTGTAGGTAGATGAGCAGCTAGCTGCATTTGATTTATCTAATTGTATACGTGAAAAAAAAAAATTGTATTCACTTTGATGTAAAGTGAAGTCATGATGTTGTTAGCTTTCATACCATACCATCAAAGAAATAATCAAATGATTATTGCAAAATGCAACACTGTTTTAACTTATTCAAGTTAATTAATAACATGTTTTACCGAAAAGCAAAACGAATTTACAGCACATAGCTATACATTGTAATTTAATTATTTGGACTATTACAAGTATCATCCGGAATACTTGGAAGGATTCATGTTATTAGGGATATCATTTTAAATAAATATGCATATTTTGATATACAATTCTCATTTTATCCTTCATTTTTATTTATGTTATGTTACTAAATAATTCACTAATATGTAATAAGTTAAAGAGTTTAGTGTGTGTCATTCAAAATGACACAAGTTGTGTCATTTTAGTGATTTACACAGAGTATGACCGGTCATACTCTGTGTAATTCTGAAAAGTTATTTTTTTTTTAACTTTACACGTGAGTGATGTGACTGATGAGAGAGAAAAAAAAACAAGTTTTCGATTTACACAAAGTATGACCGGTCATACTTTGTGTAAATCATCTAAAAGGAAACAACTTGTATTCTTTTAAATGAGACTTCTTTTTTCCTAAGTTCAAAAATTTATTATTTGGGGTAAAAGACATATTTCTGGTATATTTCTCCTGCCTTTACCACAACATTCTCATGTTTTACAAATCAAGTAGAAGGAAGTAACCGAAGAATGTCAATTCTTGATGAATTAAAAAAGATTGAAGGATTAAGTGTATCTCAAAGGGTTAAGGTTGCTATGATGATGGCCCAGGATAGCAATATGATTGATATTTTCATACAAGGAAATCATAAGGAGTGTTTGTTGTAGCAACATTATTGGAAACCTCTCACTAATATAAGATACTGCCTTTTTTTGGAAGCTAATCTGGATAAAATATGATAGGTCCATCAAAGACCCAAATACATAAGAACAAAGCTCAAACCCGCAAGGCCCAAAGTGAGGCGCAATGGCTTCCATCGCGCATAATAGGGCGCGGTGCCACCATTGCGCATGAAACTGCCCTTTGATACAACTTCAGAGATAAGGAAGCAATTATAGGATATAAAGGTCCACCGCACCATTGAACAACTAAACAGAAGACAGCACCAGCTTGCCACCACTCTACCAAGATAGCCTGACATTAAGAGATCAGGCTATGAAAGCACCAGCTGAACCTGCAGTTCTTGAACAGCCAATCAGAGGCCTTACCGCCTTCCTAAGACGGCATCGGAACCGCTATATAAACTATATAAACAGAGGGTACATGCCCAGGTATTATCATCTAATTCAGTAAGAATATACATAAATCTGTCATTGATACTGACTTGAGCGTCGGAGTGTCATTGCATGTACCCCAATCAGGATCATCACGCTAAAGGAGAACCAAAGACCTCCCATCATCATCTACAATCTCCAGCCCAGAAAACAGATTACCCAAAAGCCTTCTTACTTCAACCGTGTGTGATTTGGCTCGATACACTTTGACCAACTCATATTGATTTGGCCCGATGGGTGTTTATGGTCACCTTTTGGGATGTACATAAGTAGGTGTACATTGTAAATTAGATACATGTTAATCTTCTTGGAGGTTATTTAAAGTGAGTCGGGACCACCATTTTTAGGTGGTCTCTTAGTGTAAATAGGAGGGAAAAGTGGGAAATTAATAGGGGTAAAAAATGAAAGAGAAAATTAATGTTGTGAGAGGGAGCACCAAAAGATTCGGTGATCCTAGACCATATTAAATTTTTCCATCTTGGCAGTCAAAGGAAATGGATTTTTTGGTGCAGCAAATCATGAAGCTCAGAGTCTTTGATGTACCTTCGTTGTTAGCAACTTTACACTAATTGTGCATTGGACCTTTTGGAAGACAGCAAATCATGAAGCACACCGTTTACTGAAAAATCATGTAGTCCTTCACAATTTTAGTTTGTCATAAAGAATCTCTTGATCACAAAACCTACGGGAGCAGAAATTCAATGGTCCAAGCTGATTGAACTTTTTAGTAGTCCATTTTACAAATAAAAAATTGTTTTCCCTATTTATTCCTGCTCTTTCTTCCTTATATTATCCCTAGAGGGAGCATCCAAAAATTAAGTGGTCTAGCACCCAAAACCTACAGTGATATTTGAAATTATTCCACATGTAGTCTCAATTTTTTACATATACATGAATTTATCAATTACTCAATTAATTTGATTTAAATTAATATTATGAAAAAATTAAAAAATAATACATAAGGTACACACAAAAACTGAAGTCAAATTTTGGATTGGCAATCTACAAATATTTTTTTTTTTTTTTTTGGATTAGCCAAGAATCAGAAAATAAATGGGAAATGTATTTTTATTTTAGCACATAAAGATAATTGTAAAATACATGGCTAACATTAAGTTTTTTAGATATTTATATTTTTTTAATTTAAAATAAATTATATTTATTACAATAAGGTTAAATTTTATTTTATTTTATGAAAAATAAGATTGAATTTCAAATATTAAAGAAGAGAAAAATATTTATCTTTTTAAAAATTATGTTATTTTAAATGAAACATGCAAAATTAATGATTTTTTACGTTTTCTATCCTTCGTAAAAATAGTAAGAGAAAGTGGAAAAAATAGTACGAGAGAGCGGAGGAGATGAATGTCATAAGCGTTTGCAATTTATCATGTTGTTTGAGAAATACAAGTTTTTTTATAGAGAGAGAAAGGAATGAACCCACCTTAAAAAAAGAAAATAGAAAAGTAATTGATACGGACATCGAACTAAAAGTGATAGAGAGTAACATGAGAAATATTTTTCCCATTTAAAAAATTCTTAATTATGTAATAGAAAGTGAGTAGTTTTTTTAATTTAAATTTTAAATAAAAAATATTACTTTATATATTTCTTTTTCTTAAAATGATAAATACTTTTTTCAAAAATATTTAAAAACGACATTATTTTTGTAATTTATTATTTAAATGGAAATTTTTAATTTTTTCTTCTCCGACTTGAGATTGAGACACCCATAGCTATTTCAAAAATTGAATGATTGGCACCCTTGCAAGAAAGGTGCAGTGGAAAACAAGAAAAAGGGTGTGAAAGAAACAAGTGGAAATGGAAGATGAAGAAGGAGGAGAGGGTAAAAAATGGGTGACACATTATTGCAGTGATCATCAAATACTGTTGGTGGGTGAGGGTGATTTCTCTTTCTCCCTTTCCCTCGCCAACTCTTTTGGTTCCGCTGCCAACATCCTCGCTTCCTCTCTTGACTCCTTCGGTCTCTTTCTCTCTCTCTCTCTCTCTCTTTGCTTGGTTCTTGCATGACCCTTTACCATTCTGCTCGTGTTTTTGGCTTATGCAGCATGTTTCATTGAGAAAGTTTCGACCTTGGATACATGGGGTATAAAGAACATGCTTGAGAAAACCGTTTGTTTGTTATGGATGTTCCTTTTGTCCTTTGGAATAGAACGTTATTTACAGGAAAGAGTGTACTGGGTTTGATCATGTGTGATTCTTCTTTCAATGTGACACTTCCCCCTTTTTTTATTTGCAGGAAAGAATATATTGGGTTTGTTCTCCTTGTCTTTTCTTAGAAATATTGTTTATTTTCACTTGGTTGTCTTGAAAATATATGTTTTTTTTTTTTTTCTCTTTTTTTATTCCCTTGATTGTTTTATTTATTTATTTTTGGGTAGTGTTGTTTATGTAGTTTATTATATGGGTTTTATAATTTTCATTTAAAACGAGAATTACAATCTTCCTACAAACCCTTCGATTTCCGTGCTGATGTAGGTCCTACACATAATTTTTTTTAACGTATGGGTCCCACATGTTTTTTTATCTCTACATGAGATTTCAATTCTCATGTTACATAAGAATTATAAAACCCTTATTATATATATATATATATATATCTAGTTTGCTCTAGTTTTGAATGTGCTTGCAAGGAGTGAAAATATGAAGGAGGAAAGAGGATCCAATATAACTTTAGATTAATGTAACTTATTTGTGTTCAAAATCCAAATGCTATGTCAGTTGTTTTTGCACTAATTTCTTCCCTTTCATTTTGGCTTCTAACAAGCACAAACACCCTTAATTAGTGTAAGTATATTTGTTGCATTGCAAAATGCTTCTTTCTGGCTTGTCATCAATGCTCACCCTGTTCATGTAGATGATGTTACCAAGAAGTACAAGAATGCAAAGTCAAATTTAGATGACTTACAAAAGCTGGGAGCATGCTTGTTACATGGAGTGGATGCAACCAAAATGAAGCTTCATTCGGATTTGAAAATGCGGAGGTTTGATCGAATTATATTCAACTTTCCTCACGCGGGCTTTCACAGGAAAGAAGATAATCCATTAATGATTAAGTGAGTTTTCTAGTATCATTCAGTTTGATGATTAGTTAATGTCTTGAGTGCTTTATAAAGAACAAAAATTTATTTGAAATGCTCATGGTTCTGCTATGCTTCTCTAAGGCCAAAATAGGGAATAGATTTAAGTAGAAAGTGTAGCTTGGTTCTGTCTTCTGTACTTTGTGGAAACTTCAAATGGCATTAATTTAGTTACTCAAAATATGTTTCTGAAATGTGATCATGAATTTAACGTTTTATTCTGCTAGTTTTTTGCGGAATTGCTTGTTTGTATATTCAAATATGTTAAATTTCTTTGTTTATCACACTTAAAAGTTAAGTATGGAATTCCTATCAACCCTCCATGTGATTGTATGTGAAGTTCTTTGTGTCTTTCCTCCTGAATTACAGGATGCATAAAGACCTTGTGCTTGGTTTCTTCAAGAATGCAACTTGCATGCTTCGAGCCAATGGCGAAATTCATGTTAATCACAAATGCACAGCTCCTTTTAGCGATTGGAACATAGAGAAGCTTGCCATGCAAAGCTTTTTGGCATTGATTGAGTGTGCTGACTTCAAGATTGAAGATTACCCAGGTTATAACAATAAGCGAGGTGATAGCTATAGATGTGATGAACCCTTTCCACTTGGTAAATGCAGCACTTTTAAGTTTGTTTTCAATCCTAGAGCTAAGGGAAAACGTAGTAGGAGAAATCATAAGGTGGTTTCTAGTCAACAAACAAAACTTCCATTTCAAGAGACTCAGGATGCTATGGAACAATTACCAACTCCACTTTATCTCAATTATTGTCCTCAAACAAGTCACATTCCAAAAATCAATGAAGCAATGACATCTACAAGAGCCAATCGTTCTTTTTTCTCGGATAGATGGTTAGAATCGGACAGATGGTTAGAATCGGACAGATGGTTAGAACATCATCCGGGTTCGAATCTTACTGATAGATCATCTAGAGATCATCATAAATTGTTGACCAATTACTATGGACCATTTACTGAGAGGTCCATTCAGGATTCTATAGAGCAATTACCAACTCCAGTTGATCTCGATTATTATCCTCAAACAAATCACATTCCAGAAACACATGGAAGAACAGCTCAGAGAACAAGTTATTCTTTTGATAGAATAAGACCTAACTTTGAGAGGTACATTGCTGAAGTTCCTGAGAGGACTTTGAATGGTGACATTTATGTTCCGAGTGAGCTTCGCCAAAAGACTTTTTTTTTTGTCAGAGAGGAGAAAGATGTATGATGGGTCCTGAAGATGCCCTGAATGGAAGTGCAATAGAGAAGTGTAGTACCAGTTAACACTTTTTTTTTGGTTTCTGGCTGTCTTTTTGAAGTGTTTCTTGGTATATGAAAAAACTAGTCGGAGTTATGAAGCTGGTGAATTTTAAATAGTAATCAACATTCATATGTTGATTTTTTGGCAGCATGCTTGTTTGGATCAATTGTGCTGTAAGAAATTTATCCCTTTTCCTTAAATGAATAGCCCAAGCAGAACAAATTCACTAGCCTTTCTATATTTCCAATAATAATAATGAGGAGAGGAGGGAAGAGTGTTTCTCCATGCGATGTCTTTTTGGGGTTAAGAGAAAAAAAAATATATAAAGCATTTTGAGAATTTTGCTTCTCTTTTGTAACATGAATTTTTGTCAAAATATCTGAATTTCTTTTTCCCGGGTAAAAACACTTCATATCTATTTGACATGTTTTATTTTTAGCTTTTTTTTCCTTAGTCAAATATATTTTTATAAAAGTTTTTATTATAAAAAAGGTAACGAAAAAAAAAAGTTTTTAAGAAGAGATTTTATGCCCTCGCCCCTGGGAATAGACCGAATAGATGAGAAAGGTGCCGAGGATGCACATTTGGACCCTTTAAATATTCCACAAGCAATCCATTATTTATCCAACAATTTAGCATATGAAAATTAACCATTGAATAAAGTAACATTAATCTTCCACATTTTAAGCGAAAAAATAAAAATACCGATTCCATTATGGAATGCAATATTAGTTGGAAGTAGCCTTGGTTGAGCTTCACCAAGTTCTCCAACAATATTATCCTTTGTTCTCCCTCCCTATAATCTGTTTTGAAAAAGCTAACTTAAAAGGCAGACACAAATATTGACTAAACAGTACATCAAAATTGTCTTATAATTTGTATGATCTAGTTGAAAGTTTAGCAACTTCACCTCAGCAGCAAAAAGAAATATGGAAAAGACTTGTTTTATCCATTGTTGATGACTGGCTTACACAAGCGGGCTTACCGTTGGGAGAGATGAAATAATGTTAGGGGGAAGTTGATGGATTTGTTTCAAGATATCCTTCAGCCAGCCAGCTCAACATGATTTTACAATTTCAAATTAAATTTTAATGGGGACAAGCTTCTTGTCTGCGTACAAAAGATTACTCTCCCCCTAACGGGGAGTGGTTTTTTCTTCAACCCCAACTACTAGTTTCAGATAAAAGTGTTGTTTGTGTTATTTGATTTCATATTAAAATTTATATATTTTTTCACACAAAAAAAAAAAAACACTTTTGCTTAACACCATCAAAAAAGAAAAAACTAATTCTTAAATTAATTTTTTTATAAGCATTCCTGAACATGAACACATTCTTCCACAAGTAGATCTCACCTTTTAGATCTTTCAAGTAGATCTGACCTTTTAGATCCACAACTTGCCGCCATCAAGAAGAGAGGCCCCACCCTGTCTTCACCCCTTGGCCATTGTGGCTCGGCGCACGATCGATCTGGCGTAAAGGCAGAGAAACACCACAAGTCCTTGTGCAAAGGACAGACTTAGATCTTCAGAAGGAAAGAAACGCGCCGCGCACACTGAAGAAGATGAAGAGAAATCAACTACCCCAACCCAATGACACCTCATGTATACATGTCTTGCTCGCTCCATATCATCGGCATCAAATAGACAGAGTCGCTCTTCGTAGAGTGCATACTTTATCCACAGATAGACATACATTTAATCCACAAATAGATATATCTATTTCTGGATAAAGTATGCATTGTACGAAGAGCGACTGCTATCACAACCTAACCAGATCGATCTACTACAAAGAGGAGCTGAACGATGTTGGGGTTCCTCACCATGTTCATGACAACCAGATCGATCTGCAGCTAGAGAGAGAAAGCGAGGGAGAGAGAGGGTGAATAAAAAGAGCGTGGGATTGGCTTCCTTCTCAGGTCAGAGGAGAACAAAATGATATTTTTAACCCTAAGCCATAGGCCTTTTAACCCATTCGGGCCTTTATCATAACGGGCCTTTTGATCCTGCGGGCTTTTTAGTCCTAGCCCACGGGGACCAGGGCCTAATGGGCCGAGCTAGCCCATTTTGATAGCTCCAGCCGTAGAAGACAGAATATCAACCAGGACCAAGAGAGTCACGAGGAGGTTAACAAATTGGAGAATAGTGGGCTCTCATGGTTATTGAACAATGAACTAGTGAATGATATTTTAATTCTTTTATAAGTTTGCCTTTTGGGAATTAGAAGTCATTTGTTTTAGCTTAGAAAAAGTAATTTTTATACTTTCTTTATTTTAGAAGGGTTACTTATAATTTTGTAAAAATATTTAGCTTTTGATTTTTGTTATTTTTTTTAGAAAATAAATTTTTAGCTTCTAAAAAAAGTAGATTTTTGATTCTATTTTTTGTGACTTATGTTTTTTTCAAAGGAGACATCCAGTCGAACTGGAAAAAAGAAATCATGCAAATGACCCTTAATGGAATATGGGAATATTGTTTCAACTCTCTCTTCACTTTCCTTCTCTCACTCCCTAGCTCTCTTCTTCGTTATTCACTGCTACATACTCGGTGAAAAAATTCCTCATAGTCATTTAAATGACGAGCATAAAGATAAGCATATGATAAATTGCTTATTAAGTTCAATTTACTCAAACACTCTGAAGTAGGTTCCTTTGTAGAATCCGAAGATGCAGTAAAAGGCCCATCGAAAGAAGATGAAGCAACAAGAAATAAAACAACCCAATTGTTTTGATGATTACAATCAATTTAATCTTAATTTAATTGATAGTATTTTATTGTCTTGAAATTACTAATGAGCTGATTGTTTGAGATTTCAGAATAATATTTGTTCTGATTTAAAATAGTATTTAAGATAATTGAAGATTGGATGAAAATGGAAAAAGATATGGAAGATATCGTGAAGAGAGAAAAAAACATGGAATCAATAATATGTTAGAGTATACACACATAGAGTATCTGCTACAAATTAAGGTCGAGTAAATAAAATACATCATTTACTAGCCAGTGTAAGCTATCAAGCCTAAATAAATAATAAATAGGAACCCTTCCAGAGAGGGGACATAACATACCATAACTAACTAAAGGTGGTCCAATTTTATTATATTGGAGCAGCACATATGGTTCTAAAGTGTCATGTTTGATTGCAAAGACTGCACTGCACTACTCTATTTTATTTGTATCAAAAATTATTAATTAACCTGATATAAAGATTTGTGATGCCAGCAAAAAAGAAAGAATAAAATGGGTCGGGTAATTAAATTATTAACCGTTTTGAAAGTGGACTTAGATGAAACAAAACCACGTAAGAGTAATTGATATGAACAAAAGAGAGGATATAAGTGATTAAAGAATATGCCACATGAGGGTTTATGAAATTTTCCTTAAAATAAAAGTAAAAGCTATTTGATGATTTTATAAAATTATATCTTAAAAGTTACTTAAAAACTCAAATTAAAAATAAGTTGATAAAATTAAAAAAAAAAAAAACCCTCCTCTTATGAGCTTTTATTTTTTGAATTTTTTCTTCATCATAAAAAAAATTCTTTTTACTATTAACAATTTTTATAAAAATCTATTTGGTCTTGTTTCAAGAGAAGATAAGTAAAAAAAAAAAAAAAAACTACCAAATAAACAAGTTCTTGAGGGTGTCCCAATTAGTTTCAAGTTTTGAAGTCTTTATTATTTGGAAGATTATTTGTGACAATAGGGAGGAAGGGGTTTTGATTGAGACACTTTAAGTTGGGGCTTTTCAGAAACTCTTAGTTGTGTTGCAAGTTGGTTGTGATGAGATCACAAGGAAAAATGCTAGTGAGTTGTTGAAACTGATGAATGGTTACAAGAACAAAGCAGAATGCGTTGACTCCTCTTTAGATCTCAAATATTTTTATTTTTTATTTTTTTTTAAATGGATCTCAAATATCTTAAATAGCTCTCCTAATTACTGATTCATAAAAAAAAAGATTTATTTATTTATCTATGTTTTTTTGTGTAGGCCATGTTATAGAAACAAAATTCATTCTTGTACAAAGATGCACACATTCAATTGATTCTTTGAAGTTTATTTTTTACAAAATTGAGACATGTCATGATGTCACGAGCGGAATCACACGGATCGGGTTTTTTTTTTCTTTTTATTTTTTATTTTTTTATTTCCATTTTAAGTAGTAATTGTCACCAATTATATTTGATTTGTTAAGAAATTAATAAAATATTTCATAACAATGTTTTAAAATAAACTAGTTTGACCATTCAAGTTAGGTTCGATATTTGGTTTATGGGATTTACATCTATCATTTAACATGATCACAACAACTTTTTTACACACATAACTTTTTTGTGGGACGCGCAAGTTTTAAAGTAAAAAATAAATAAAAAAATTTCGGCACGCAAAATGAATCTCTATAACATAACACAATCATTTTTTCTACAACATAACTCTTATAAAACCCTTGGTTTATACACAGAAAATATTAAAAACTAAATTATACTATATTCTCTATGCATTTATTCTAAAAAAAATTGTTTTAAAGTTAATCGTGTACATTATAATTTTTTTCTTTTGGTGAAACATTATAATAATTTAAATATATACTTAAAAATATATATTAAATATATGCCATTGCCATTGTAACCTATAATCAAAAAAATTAAATCGTTATATTTACAAGCAAAATAAGAAATAAAAATGATCCATGAAAAAAAATTGTTACAAGAAACAATAAAATAAATATAAAAGACTAAATTATGAATTGGACTTATACAAAATAAACATTTCATTCATTCCTACATATTATTTGAGTACAATGAGAATTTAAGGTCTTGTAATTTTTATAATTATTGGTTGGTTTGTTTTAATTAAAAAAAATCAAAATGCATAAAAAATTGTTCAATAATAGATTAATTTAAAATAAGAACATGTAAATTGGTGTAACAATCAAAATAATAAACAAACCTACCGCAAGAGCTAGACGGTGATAAAAATAACACAAACAATGAATTATGTATACAAAAAAAAAAATTATATTTCTCATTCAACATGAGAATTGAATTCTCATGTTGTAGAGACAAAAAGCATATGAGACCCGTATGTTAGAAAAAATTATATGTAGGACCCACGTTGGCACGAAAATCGAAGGGTGTGTAGGAAAATTCAAATTCTCATATTAAATGAGAATTATAAAACTCAAAAAAAAAAACACAAACAATGAATTATTTAGAATAAAAAGATTACCAATATTTATATATAAGTTTATCAAATTACGGTACTTAATTACCTCCCTGTAGATCTGTCCTGATCTTAACCTATCAATGTTTAATTGTTTACGAATAATTCCATAAAAAAAATATAGATGCAACTTTCAAACCATCCATTTCTGTATTTCAATTTTATATTTTGCTTAACAAGTAAAGCCTAGCTATATCATGGAAGGTGATGAGAAATTATAAAATATATAGGATAAAGATTGTTAGGACTGTCATTTTTATCTGGATTTACACAACTAAAGGTAAACCGGCATCCTTTTCTAAAGCAATCTTATCTTAATAATAACAAATCTCAAATAAAAAAACTCCAATAGTTTATTTATTCAACCCAACAAACACATTGTGAGAAGTAAACATTCTTAAACAAGAAAGAATAAGAAGCCATTAAGGTAGTTCCAGTGGTGATAGGTTTGAGTAGTTTGTATGTTCAATTTCTACCAATGTATGAAAAATAAAAAAATAAATAAATAAAAGGTGATGAAACAAGGAAATAAACAAGCCAGTTGTAGACAATCCATCATGGTCACTTATTTTGGCATCTACAATGATAACCAAAAATCAAAAAATGAAAACTTCAAATTTGACACCGGTGTCAAAGGATCCTATATATTATGTTGCATGAGAATTTCATTCTCATGTTGTGGCTCAACTAGTGGTGGCCCCCACACTTATTAAAAAAAGAAAAAAAAATTTTGCGCGCAAATCGAAGAGTCACAACATGGAAATGAATCTTATGCAGCATAAGAAAATATTTTTCCATATATATATATATATATATATATATATATATATATATATATATATATAGCAATATCATATATTAGTTATGCCTTTATTAGACATAACAATCTTTTAATTTTTAAAATAAAATATAATTGAAAAAAAAATAACTAAATTATATAAAATTTACTTTAAAGGAAATCAAGAATCATATTCATTTGAAAATCTAAAGTTAACAATATATATATAGGTGCACGTGTGTATTATAATTAAATAAATTGTTATGAGTTATTATCAATTAAATAAGAATATCAAAATAAAATTCTATGTGTGATCATTTTGTGATATTGAAATATAATTTGGATAACACAATCTTAATTTTTAAAATCAAAATTATGAAATCATTAAACCAGATATCTCTTTGGCAATTCTATTACAAATAATGTCTTTAACTAATTAATTGCATCAATCATTATTGTTTTTATGATTTTGAAGGAAATAAAAATTAATAAATTACAGCCCATATATTTAAACTCTTTATTATATTTTCTGATTGCAACATAGGTGTTTATTAGTACTCAACAACAATGGGTCATAATAAGCCTCATCACTCAACAAACTATAATTAGCAGAATTCAGTTTCATTTTTATACCATCATTCCTTAAAGAGATAATATCTAATGCAAGTCTCATTTCCATGCACATAAGATTACTAGGACTGAGAGTAGAGTATAAAAACGAGCTGTTAATAAAAAATATTTAGTACTCAATCTGTTAACATCTTACATCTTCATTTTAGATAATTTAGGATTTAATAAGAATAATGTTTACTTACACATGTTTCCACGTGCACGCGTGCGCGCACACATATATATCAGTTATATATTAATTTAAATAAATATATTACATATGATTAAGCACAATCACATGTTTAAATTATAATTATATTAATTATTTAAGGTCAAACTACAAATAGATAAAATCCTTATTAGTAAGTAAATAATTTAACTTACCCAAATAAAAAACAACCAATAAACCCTTAAATTTAAGGGCAAGATAACTATAGATAATATTGACATATAAATAAGTATTTATATTTACATATAAAAGTACAATATACTGTACCCAAAAAAAAAAGTACAACATAATTAGCTATAGAGTTTAATTTTAATTCATTATTAATGCAAATTATTTTAGATCATCTTCAAAATGATATGTCAATATAACATTAAAAAAAATTATACTTTATAATAAGTATATTAAGATGCAGGTAGGGAGTTGGAGCAAAGATTTATAAATTATAGGATTAAAAATAATAAACTATACATATTATTATAAATTTACTCTTTTTTTGTTAGATAAATTAAACTCTTGATCTTACAATCAGAATTCAATCTTGCCCATTATGACTAGAAGCCCAACCCAGCATATCTGGTTCTGTTCCCTGTTATAAGTGTTACTGTGCAACCCTCAAAAAGACAAAAAAAAAAAAAGTTAAACAGACAAGCCCTAATCTCAAACTTCAACAGTTAAACTAAGTTTTATAGCTTTTTTGTTTCTTGAAAAAATCCTTGTTCCTTTGTGTCATCTTCCTTATGACGTTCTTCCTTTAAATTTAACTTTTTTGTATAACCCTAATCTGTGAAAGCGCATATATATTGCTTATTACAAAAGCTCAACACGAGAAAGGTGCACTCTTAGTTTCGTAATCCTTTTTACTTTTTTACTTTTGAGACTGAGAATATTATATATCTCTCAAACAAATTTATTTTTTAAAATACTGAAGTATTACCATAATAGTCTTTTTAAATACTTTTATTATTAATTTTGTTAGTTGATGATAATAAATTATTATTAAATTAATTTTTTAATCATCACTTTAATTAGATAAATGTTGTGATATTTTAAATATTTGAAAACTCTATTTTTTTTTTTTATAAATAAAATAATATGTTTCCATGATAATTTTTCTTAGTACCAATTTTGGGTTTAACCTACTATTCCCTTTTACAGACAACTATGGAGGCAACTGAGGAAAACAATACCAATGAGGGTAATGCAGACCAAACAGGTGTTTTTCATCCAAATGCACTTCCATTCTCTCATGGGTAAAGTACATTGAAATCATAAAGTTGATACATTTTTTTGATTTTTATTTTTTTATTTTTTGAGCAAGTGAGCTGTCATAAAGTATGAACAAATATTAGGTGCAAACTTTCATAGATCTTAGTTTTAAAGAATAATTAATTTAATCTTTCAGCTTGATGGTAACTGTTTATACTTTATCTGAAATTCAGGATCTTCTGAAATGGAAAATGTGTATGGGAATTTGAGATTTGTCTGTAAAGGATCATTGCCGTTACAATCATATTCCACTGATATTTTAGTGATTAATACCGAAGTTCATGGCTTTTTCTATTACTTTTCTTCTTTTTTCCGCAAAGAATGCACTCTCTGAGGGCTTCATGTGATAAGGTTAAAAATTTATGAGAAAACGAGCATAAGCCCAGGTGTTTTTGCCAATTGTCATTTATGGCTGCATGAAGATGTTAACAGCCAAATTTTATACTTGTATTCTCTATCTTGTGTAATGATGTGCATCATGGAAATGACAACTTTTGGATTATATACTATCTCTAAGGAAGAATATTATAAAAATGAAACTGAATTCTACTAATTACAATTTGTTGAGTGATGAAACAGACTAAAGCCATATTGCCAAATAAACACCCTGCGGTCCACAAATAAGATAAAGAAGATTAACTGAAATGCCTCGATTTCATCATTGTTTCTTTACTGAAATATATGAACACATTTTGGTTAGGAATCTAGCATCATATCTGACTGTTTGCTTCCTAGGATAACGCTTAGTCTTCTCTTTCTTTGCTTCTTCTTCTTCATTAGTCAAATTCATCAAATTTAATCTGGGATTCCTCCGGGAACATCTTTTCATTCTGAAGCATAAATCAAAATGATGAGTGCTTCTTCATCCAAAAAAGTGGACAAGGTTTGTGACCAATTTTTTTTTTGCATATGTACTCCTTTTATGTTAATTTGTGCTGTACGTAGCAAATAGTCCTTTATTTTTGGTATTTTATTTATTCTTTCAACAATTTCCCTCTTTACTAAAAAAAACTCTGTCAATGAAATGTCGTTAAAAGACTATTTTTTCATGGTTAGCTCTTCTAATGGATAAAGAGGGTGAGCCTGGAGCAGTGGTAAAGTTGTTCCGTGGCTGAAAGGTTACAGGTTCGAATCCGGAAAACAACCTCTTTACAATTATGTAAGGATAAGGCTGCGTACAAGGATTGTCTTGCCCTCACTCCACCCTCGCTAGTCGAGGTTTAATAGGGAGTGGTTTAGCTCTTCTAATGGATATGTGAACAGAATTTTTTTTTCCTATATATTCCTTTTATGTTAATTCGAGCAGTATTTAGCAAATACTCCTTTATCTTTGGTATTTTATTAATTTTGTTAACAATTTCCCTCTGCATTAAAAAAATTCTGTCAAGGGGTGTTGTTTGAAGAATTTTTTTTCATGGTTAGTTCTTTTAAGTTCCAAAGCACTTAATGTTTCTGATGCTTGGTAAATCATCAAGAGAGAAGTTAGATTACAATTCTTTTTTTTTTTTTTGATGCAATTAAACTAATTGCTAGTCAAAGAAGTAGCACAGAATGACCAAAATACTGAAGATTTAATGATTTTTGAGAATAACTGTAACAGTTTTTGCACTTGCACTGAATATTTTCATACATTTGATTCTATTGTAATACCAAACATTCTTTACTATCTTTTTTAGTTGTAGTGATATGGAAGTTTCACATGTTAAATTGCTATAATTTATCTTTTGATGTATTTAAATAACAAACGTGCTCAAGCAAAGACAAATAATTATAGAATTAGTTAGGTGGTTAGAGTTGCAATAGCTGAGGCTTATAAATACAAAGGGGATAGATGAGAAGGTCATTCAAACTTGTTAGTAGGTAAAACAAAGCACTGACTCTTGGAGGAAAATTCTCTCCTTTTTCGTTGTTTGTAGTTTGTAATGCACTTCTTTTTCAATTCTGTTCTCTGTTTCCCTCATCTCTCTATCTGAAAACTTAGAACTGATTTCTGGATTCATAACAGTTTCTTTTTGTACCTTTCTGTGTAAGCTTTACTGATATGGCTTACTTTGTAGGATGAGCAAGTGGATAAAGCTTACCAGCCAAAGTGGCTTGAGGATTTTCTGAGCAAAGCTTTCTTTTACCCATGTACAGCTCATCCTTCTTGTAGGAATGAGTTGAACAAATACTGTATAAACTGCAGTGTGTCAGTTTGCCAATATTGCGCTTCATCGAGTACTCATTGCCAGCACAAGATGCTTAAAATCTATAGACACCTTTTCACAGATGTTGTCGCCCTTGCTGCTATGGAGAAGCATTTTGACTGCTCACAAATTCAGGTATGATATCCTACCTTGACTTTAAGGTTCTGACCGAATATTTCATATGTAGCATCCAAATCTTATGCAATGGAGCACACATTTGTGTGTTTGTATTTATTAGTTTGTTAAGATAATATGTATTCTTCATGAAGTTAACAAAAAAATACAGAAAAAAAAATAAAAATGCTATGTTTTTCTTCAATAAATATTCTGATGGAATAACTAGGAGGCCATATCGCATTCTTGAAGAAATGCATTGTTTATGACTTTATGTCTTTAATACACATCAACAATCCTTACAGCATTCTAGCAATGCTTAAAAAACTTGAATATTGGGTTTAGAAAGTTGAATCTTTGCAACCAAAACCATTACTATGCTTTTTTATTCTATTCCTCTTTGGTTGCAGCCCTACAAATGCAATAAGCGTTTGGTTATAGCTCTGAAGCCTCTTCCACACTGTGGTTCAGCAAAAAAGAATGAGGCATGTAATATCTGTGGTAGAAAGTTGGCTGAGCCTGATTTATACGACTACTGCTCCATTTCTTGCAAGGTGGTGAAAGTAATTTGACAATCACCCTTTAATCCTGTTTTCCCCATCATCTCACTCCCTCTATATTGAACTTTTTAGTTAGTGTTTTCTAACTTTTGTGCACTTTCTCAGGTCAAAGCTGTTTTAAGCAAGCCTAATGATTCAGTTCCTCCCTCCATTTCCACCCTGAGTCTTCATCAGGAAAACAAGGAGGAAACTACTGAACCCCCTAAGTGGCTTAACAAAAGAAAGAGAACAGCACCCCATAGAGCTCCTTTCTTCTAAAAGCCCCGAGTTCATGTAAATCTAGACAATGAATCTATTAGTCATGTTGTAATGAAATTATTAAAGGGTTTTATTAATCTTATGTTAAAGAAGATAAGTTATTTCATGTCATAGAGACAAACTTGTAGGCTCTACCACCTGAAAAAATACAAAGAAAAGAAAAGAAAAAATGGTACAGTTATCGAAGGGTGTGTAGGAATGAAAACTTATTTCATGTAACATGAGAATAACTTTTCCCATTGTTAAATATCCTGAATTCTAGATTTTTTTTGTGTGGCTTCTACTATCTGATGATCACGTCGCACTGTATCAGATTATTATATATCACATTCTAGCTAAGTTGTTGGTGGTGGTGGTGTTATTTCACCTATTTGCTGGGAGGATTGCAATTCTCATAGTGTTTCTTTAAAAATGCTAGAGCAGTCTAAATGTCATTGGCAATGGCAAGAGAGAGAGAGAGAGTGAGTGATGCAATTATCCTGTGTGTCAAGAGTACAACATGTTACAGAAAATGTGACAAAATAGAGAAAATCAAATTACAGAAACAAGGGAAGAAAATCAAAAGATGAGGTTGACTTATCTCATTATGAAATCAAGGAATTACATGTGCTCCAATTTTTACTTATTCTGCTTTAGAAATATCCCTCGCATATTTCCTGAAATAAAGGAAAGATAAAAGGAGAGGTTGATAGTTTAGGACTTAGAATATATGTGACGGTATATGATAGATTGCATTGCATGAGCTCAAAGTTTTTCTCAAAGTAAATGTGTTTTTCAAATTGCATAATCATAACCTTTATATACTTGAAAGGAATTTAAAAAATTCATGGAAAAGATCCTTGACATATTTTATAACTTCAAAACATATTTATCAAGTCAAGATCTTTCACAAAAAGTAGTTTGAAGCAAATTAGAACACATTTGAACTTAAAATTTGTTGCTTAATTTCGCTGCTTCCCTCCATACAATTTTTCGTATCTAAGATGATGGATTTGGATCTTGTGTTCTTCATAAAAAAGTTGTAGATCTCTCTTTTATCTTTCCAACGAGACCAAGATCACATCAATCCGACAAGTATAACTCAAATTATAGCCAAAATACGAAACAGTGTTCTTGTTGTCAAGTTGGGAACCGATTACCACTGCGAAAGATTCCAACGGCTAGTTTTTCAAAAGTGATCCCAACGGCTATAAACAGCTATAAAAGGGCTAGTTTTTCAAATGAGATCCCAACGGCTATAAACAGTTAGTTTCCCAACAGCTATAAACAGCTAGTTTCCAATGAAAACACTATATATGCATTTCCAATGACTCAAAGACATTGGACATCATTTCTACACATATTAAGCATGCTTTGAGAGCTTCTACACTATCATTTGCATATTTTTTCATATCTTTCAAAGATCAAACATATTTAAGCTCATATATTGAAAATTCATATACCCATAGTGCTTCAAGTTGTATATCCACACTTTGAGAGTGTATATTCATTTCTAAATATTTCCCTCCTTGTATTCTTGAGTTGAAAGGGTTGTGAGACCCATTGTTTGAGAGGTGGCCAAATACCTAAGTAAATTTGGAGTGAATTGTAAGGTTACCAAGTACCCGTAAACTTGGAGATTGTAATGTATCCAAGAACCCGAAGTCTTGGAAGATTGTGAAGGTTTGTCAAACACCCGTGAAGTTTGACCATTAGTAAAAGAGTTGATCGAGCAGCTTCAGTCTGGACGTAGGTCACAAGTGGTGCTGACCGAACCAGGATATATTGTGTTTGCAATTCTCTAAACTCTAAACTCTTTATTTTTAGCACTTTAATTGCTTCTCTGATATCTTGTATGTGCTAGTATAAGTTCTATAATTGTGATATATTATATATTATGAATTGTCTGAATATATTGATTAGCTTGTCTGATATATTGATTAGCTTTCTACATATCAAAGTTTGCTTGAAATGATTATTTAGAAACTAGAAAGGGGCTTTTGCGAAAATCTTTGTAATATTCAATTCATCCCCTTCTTGAGTATGGAAGCTACATCCCTAACAGGCTCAACCCATATTGCCACCTCTACTAATTGGGTCTATTTTAGAATTCAGAGGACCAAGAGTTGTTGTTTTTTTCAAAAGATTAAATTGGGCCCTATAATTTTAATTTTTGTTGATGACACAAAAAATACTCTCTCTCTCTCTCTCTTTTCCCAAAAATTTATGTATGCACTTGCACACACTTGCACCAATACAGGTTCGCCCCTAGAAAGAGCTGAGCTAAAAACTTTACACCAAGTCATCCCAAGTACATATTATTATTTTGGGAAGGTTCATATTTAAGTTGAAATTCTATCATAATTTGTTTGAAATTTCTTTAAACATAGTTACAAATTATGAAATTAGTATTAACTCTATGATTTGATCTTAAAATCTTATGTGGTAAAGTTGTATTAGACTTTCCACAAAAAAAAAAGTTGTATTAGACTATATTTGTAACAGCCCGTGTTAACCCGGTTTGTTAACACCATATCGTATTAAGCCACGCTTAATTAAAATGCGGAATAACTTTTTCTTTAATTCAATTATGACGTCATTAACTTAACCAACTTGATTACTTAATCATTTTCATAAAAATACTGCCTGTATGTAAATTGCAAGACAACTATCTGAATACCTCGAACATAAATATAATAAGTGAGTATCTAAAGCCACAGGTCTACACAAGTAGCCTGGGTCAAAATCCTGATACTTTAATTACAACATTAACCTAAAAGACCAAAGTCAGACATGTGGCATGGACAAACCCCATGCTCACCAAATAAGGCAACAAAGCCCAATAACAGTCATATCATAAACTCAACAGAAAACATAAACAACAGTCGGAAATGAAAACAGCAGTCAGCATATCATCAAATCAACTCAGCTCTGGCCTCCTGCCACCCGAGCCCTCAACATTACCTGATCCTGAAATAAGCGTCCCCAAACGTGGGGTGAGATCTCTAACAAGAAATCTCAGTAAGACAAGGGGTCCTCAAGGAGTCTCCACCCCAAGCTCACTTACATGTGTAATATAAGTTCTAAAAACAGTATTTACAATATAAGTTCCAAAACTATGCGATGCAGCAATTAATCATGTCATGTGTGCATATCAAATCTACTGGCCAGAGAAATGTAGGAATACGTCTATGCCTACATGAGTACCAGGACGCTACCTGTACCTCACCACAGCCTCACCATCTTGTATGTACTACATACTCAGGCTTACCGTATAGGTGGACACCACATGCATATCATAATAGCTCATTACATATAAACAGCTCAACAGCATTTCAAAATAATCAAAGCATGTAACACAACATGCATAAACCCATCCCCATGGGACATGGTGGAACATCAAAATGGCTAAACCGAGGACACGAAAGCTTACCTTGCAAGCTAGCTATCCAAGCCAAGAGTCCAACCACTCACTAGTCCACAAACAGCAGTATCACAATCTGATATGGACCATTAACAAGTCAATATAAATGCATCACAAGCATACAACTTAAAGACTACGCCTTTCCTTTACGTTTCACGTCTTAAGGCTTCCAACAAAGCCATAAACCCTTAATCATATGATTCTGACTTAGTCCATTTATTACAGAAGTTCAACTTCCTTAAATTAGGGTCCACACACACCCCATAGCTTACTGTTCATACAGAAAAGCTACTGTCTGCGCAGAACCCAGGATATCCGGATATCAGAAGGGGCATATCCGGATATGCCATATCCGGATATCACACTGGACATATCCGGATATGTCATATCCGGATACCCAGATCCCATATCCGGATATCAATATCCGGATACCATATCCGGATACTGATATCCGGATATCTGTTCGACAAATATCCGGATATCTCACGACAGAATGCAGTTTCTGCATTTCGTGAGTATCCATCCCAAAGATCCAACTTTTAACACATGTACACGTTAAAGCATGCATCTTTAATCCATTTTAGGTTCACTTATGTGTTAGTTACATGTTAAACCCATTGACATACCAAGATACCACCTTTAAGCCATAAAAACACATGATCAAGTTAAGGTGACTTACCCCAAAGCTTGGTCAGTAGTTCAAGGTGACTTTGGAGCTCTTAACACTGCACACAAATCCAGCCCACCCAAGGACACGAAAATGCCACCCAAAGGTTGGTTCTTGGCACCAAAGGAGGCTTCTTGCAACCTCTAATGGTATGAACAATGGTTCATAACCATGGAGACAACACCACAGCCCTCAAACACACCCTCCACAGCAGCACCCTCAGAAAACAAGATCACAAACCCCTTACAATGCACTCACTCAAGTGTTTCCATGGTGAAAGAGGAAGGATTAAGCTAAAGGTGGCAACTTTCAAGCCAAAAGGCCAAGGATGAAGGGAGGAAGAAGGGAGGCAAGCTGCAGCCACCCAAGTCACGTAGGAAGTTGGTTTTCTAGGGCAATGTGCCCTTAATATGCATATATATAGCCAAAGCCACTTAAACACGCAGTATTAGCCTTAATCGCAAAGTAAAAGATATTGATCCCAAACTTCGGATTCTAGACCTACGCATTTTTCTAAGATTTGTCATATTTTTATTTTATTTTTCGGAGCACCTTTCCGGTACGCGCTTTTCCATAGCCAGTATCAGTTCTGGCATCAGGTTACGTCATTTTGACTTGAAACTTGTTTTACAAGTCCTACATAATATTCTAGTAATTATTATGCATTCGTTATAATTCTCCGGGATACTTTTCCGGTACGCATTTATACCGAGTAGCAGAACCGGTATCTGCGCTTTTCTTCCGAAAAGCGACTTTCAGCATTTTTACTCACTCAATATAATTATCTAAGCCCATTAATAATTATTAGGGTCAATTATGGAATTATTTCCTAATTATCATAATTAATTTACTAATACCTTAATTAGAGGTGCGGGTTCTTACATTCACCCCACCTTTTTAAGGATTTTGTCCTCAAAATCAGAAACATACCTGTCTCGAAAGTCGGGATACTGTCGGAGAAGCTCATCCTCTCGCTCCCAGGTACACTCCTCAGGACTACGCCCAGTCCACTGCACCTTGACCATCGGAATGATCTTGCTCCTAAGATGTTTCTCGCCTCGATCGAGAATCTTGAGTGGTCCGACGGGAGTCTTTAGGTTCTCCCGAACCTCCACATCATCCGGCTGCACCACGTGCGAAGGGTCTGCTATGTACTTTCGAAGCTGAGACACGTGAAACACGTCGTGGATGTTGGCGAGGTTCGGAGGTAAGGCGAGTCGATAGGCAACTGGTCCTACTCTACCAAGGATCTGGTAGGGCCCTATGAATCGCGGGCTCAACTTCCTCACGCCGAGTGCCCGTCCAACACCGGTGACAGGTGAAAGTTTCACAAACACGTGCTCACCTTCACTGAACTCCAGTGGTCGATGCTTGACATCGTAGTAGCTCTTCTGACGATTCTGCGCCTGCTTCAACTTTTCCCTGATCATCTGGATCTGTAGGGTAGTATCTTGGACAAAGTCCAAGCCAAACAGCTCTTTATCTCCAACCTCAGACCAGCAGGTAGGAGTCCGACACCTCCTACCGTACAGCGCCTCGTAGGGTGCCATGCCCAGACTAGCATGAAAACTGTTGTTGTACGAGAATTCAACCAACGGAAGGTACCTATCCCATGCAGAACCCTGCTCCAACGTGCAAGCTCTCAACATGTCCTCCAATGTCTGGATGGTCCGCTCAGTCTGTCCGTCAGTCTGAGGGTGATAGGCGGTACTCAATCGCAACTGCGTACCAAAAGCCTCCTGCAGCGCCTCCCAGAACCGAGATGTGAACTTCGGGTCCCTATCACTGATGATGCTCTCGGGCACCCCGTGAAGCCTCACAATCTCGCGGACATATAGCTTGGCCAACTGCTCTGTAGTGAAGCTCACCTTCACTGGAAGAAAATGGGCAGACTTGGTCAATCTGTCCACTATGACCCAAATAGAGTCACAACCAGCCTGAGTTTTAGGCAATCCCACCACGAAGTCCATGGAAATACTCTCCCACTTCCACTGTGGAATCTCCAGAGGTTGAAGTTTACCAGACGGTTTCTGGTGCTCGATCTTTACTTTCTGACAAATAAGGCACTTGGACACGTAGACCGCTATGTCCTTCTTCATGCCCGGCCACCAAAAATTCATCTTTAGGTCCTGGTACATTTTTGTGGCACCAGGGTGAATAGTAAACCGGCCCTTATGAGCCTCTGCCATAACCTCTTCGGTCAATGGCCCTCGAGGAAAAACAATCCTCTTCTGGAACAGCAGCAATCCATCCTCGTTCCAAGACACACCGTCCTGGTTCTTTACGTAATCAAGGCACTCTCTTTGCACTTGCGCCTCTTTGATCTTTTCCATCAACTCATTAATCACTTCTGTTGTTTCTAACTCAAGCAGTGCACCCCCAAACAAGGAGTTCACTCTCAAGTCTCTGAACTTCTCGATCACCTCGTAGTCGTTCATCATTAAACTGGATAAGCTCACGGATTTCCGACTCAAGGCATCGGCTACCACATTGGCCTTGCCAGGATGGTACCTCAACTCAAAGTCGTAGTCCTTCAAGAACTCCATCCATCTACGCTGTCTCATGTTCAACTCCTTCTGGTCAAACAGGTACTTCAGGCTCTTGTGATCACTGAATACAGCAAACTTCATGCCAAACAGGTAATGCCTCCAAATCTTGAAAGCAAAAACAATGGCTGCCAACTCCAAATCGTGAGTCGGGTAGTTCTCCTCATGAGGTTTCAACTGTCTTGAAGCGTAAGCAACCGCTTTCCCTTTCTGCATCAGCACACAGCCAAGTCCTTTGCCAGAGGCATCGCAGTATAATTCGAATTGTTCCGCAGGATCAGGAAGGACTAACACAGGAGCAGTAGTCAGTCTCTCCTTCAACTCCTGGAAACACTCCTCACACTCATGTGTCCACACGAATGGAGTCTCCTTTCGGGTAAGGCGAGTCATCGGTAGCACCATCTTGGAAAATCCTTCTATGAACCTCCGATAGTAGCCTGCCAAACCCAAGAAGCTTCTCACTTCTGTAACCGTCTTGGGCCTCTCCCAATCCATCACGGCCTCAATCTTGTTCGGATCAACTGCAACTCCATTAGCAGAAATTACATGACCCAGAAATTTCACCGCCTTGAGCCAAAACTCACATTTTGACGGCTTAGCATAAAGCTTTTTCTCCTTTAGCACTTGCAACACAATCTTCAAGTGCTCGGTATGCTCCTCCTCTGTCTTGGAGTAAATCAAGATGTCGTCAATGAAGACGATCACAAACTGATCCAGGTACGGCTGGAAGATCCTGTTCATGTAGTCCATGAACACTGCGGGTGCATTGGTGAGTCCAAACGGGATCACCAAGTACTCGTAGTGCCCGTACCTCGAGCGAAACGCTGTCTTTGGGACATCCTCCGGCTTTACCCGTATCTGATGATAACCGGACCGGAGATCAATCTTGGAATACACACAAGCACCTCTGAGCTGATCCAGCAAATCATCAATGCGTGGAAGAGGGTACTTGTTCTTGATTGTCACCTTGTTCAACTGTCGGTAGTCGGTGCACAACCGCATGGTCCCATCTTTCTTTTTAACAAAAATGACCGGTGCTCCCCAGGGAGACACACTCGGCCGAATAAAGTCTTTTGCTGAAAGCTCCTCGATATGCTTCTTCAGCTCCGCCAACTCTGGTGGCGACATCCGGTATGGAGCCAACGATATAGGCCCCACACCAGGCAATAGGTCGATGGAGAACTCTATCTCCCTCTGTGGAGGAAACTCAGGAATCTCCTCAGGAAACACCTCGAGGAATTCCCTCACCACAGGAATGCCAGTGAGATCCTCCTGTGTCCCACTCACCAAACCTCCCAACATGACATAACCAAATGCCCCTGCTCTCAAGGCCCTCCTCGCCTGCAGGACTGAAATGAACGGTGAGGAACTGGCTGTGGACCCACCCGGAGACATCACCACTTTCTTGGCACAACAGTCAATCATTGCACAGTTTCTGGACAACCAATCCATGCCCAAAATAATCTGAAGGTTGGCCATCGGTAATCCTATCAGATCTACCAAGAAGTCACGGCCATCCCACTGAAACGCTACATCGCGATGAACAGTGGAGGTCAAACATTTTTCTCCGGTGGCGGTGGTAACCCGCATCGGTGGAGAAAGCACATCACTGGGCAACTCAAGCCCCACAGCAATAGGGGTAGCAACAAAAGAGTGCGTTGCCCCGGAATCAAATAACACATCAATAGCTGATCCACCAATGGTAACAGTACCTCTGACCAGGTTCGGAGCTCTGTCCGACTGCTGACGATCCAACGTATACACACGCCCCGTAGTAGGTGGCACTGCTGGTGCCCCGGTAGGAACCATCTGCAATGGCACAGCCTGCACTGCAGCAACTCTCGCCGTCGGGCAATCTCTGGAATAGTGGCCCTCCTTGCCACATTGGAAACATATCAGCTGCCCGGTAGAACACGGCCCAAAATGTGACTTCCCGCATCCCGAACATCTAGGAGCAGGAGGTCTAGCAGCGTTCCCCGTAGCGGTAGTCTTTCTGAACTGGTTTGGCGCTTGCTTAGCCGCCATCTGCTTGCCCTTGCCCTTGTTCGCAAAATTTTTACTCTTCCAGGGAGTGGAACCGCCGGTACCCTGTGGTACCTCCATCTTGGCCTTCTTGGCCTTACTCGTGCTGTAGAAGTCCTCAATGTCACGACACTGCTGAACCAGTGTCCCAAAATCTCTGGATGCAGACCCAGCTAAGTAACCAGCAATATCCTCATTAAGTCCCCTGCGGAACTTAGCAGCCAAGAATGTAGGAGTAGGTCTCGCCATCCTGAAGTGTGAAAACTTCACCAGCTCATTAAACTTGGCCAGGTACTCGTCGACAGACAACGAGCCCTGAACCAACCGGTCAAACTCTCCCTGCTTCCTCTCCTGTGAGTCATAAGGGAAGTACTGACCCAGGAAGCTCTCCTCGAAGAATGGCCACGTCATCACATGACCCTGCATCTCGTAGACCTGAGACAGGTTGGTCCACCACTCATGGGCCTCGCCCTCCAGCATATAAGTGGCGAACAACAGCTTCTGCGGATCGGTGCACTGCATGATCCGGAAAATCTTGTCTAGCGCCTGAAGCCATCTAGCAGCAGCAATGGGATCATACGATCCGTCGAATGAAGGTGGCTTATGCTTGCGGAAAGCATTCAGCCGGCGATCGATCTCGTCACGATCCTCAGCAAGTACGGGGATAGTCTGCATGGCCCCCGTCAAGTGACTACCCTCACCCATCTGGCTCTGGGTGTCCTCCTGTTGACTAGGCGGAGGTGGAGGCGGTGGCGGCGGTGGAGGTGGTGGAGGACCCTGGCCCGCAGCAGGACCAGCCCTCAACTCCTCCAACATGACCCTCATCATAGTCATGTTGGCCATCCGGTTCTCCTCCAGAACCTCTGCCGTGGTTTGCCGGTTCGCATCTCGTATAGCGTCCAGCATCGCCCGGTTCGCCAGCCTCGTGGCTTCCTGGTCGGCTAGTCGGGCCGCCTGCATCTCAGCCAATGCAGCCAGGACAGGATCCGATTGATCCTCGCTAGTACTCGTGTTCCTCCTTGGCGGCACCATGACTCTGCACAAGTTACACAAAGAATGAGTTGATCAGGCCCACGCCATGTGGTCACATATGCATTATCATTACACACACCAGTCAGAGAGAACACAAGTAGACACGCAACGACTCTTCCTAAGTTATTGCAACACATACAGGCTTTTCCCTAGAAAGTGCTCTGATACCATAAAATGTAACAGCCCGTGTTAACCCGGTTTGTTAACACCATATCGTATTAAGCCACGCTTAATTAAAATGCGGAATAACTTTTTCTTTAATTCAATTATGACGTCATTAACTTAACCAACTTGATTACTTAATCATTTTCATAAAAATACTGCCTGTATGTAAATTGCAAGACAACTATCTGAATACCTCGAACATAAATATAATAAGTGAGTATCTAAAGCCACAGGTCTACACAAGTAGCCTGGGTCAAAATCCTGATACTTTAATTACAACATTAACCTAAAAGACCAAAGTCAGACATGTGGCATGGACAAACCCCATGCTCACCAAATAAGGCAACAAAGCCCAATAACAGTCATATCATAAACTCAACAGAAAACATAAACAACAGTCGGAAATGAAAACAGCAGTCAGCATATCATCAAATCAACTCAGCTCTGGCCTCCTGCCACCCGAGCCCTCAACATTACCTGATCCTGAAATAAGCGTCCCCAAACGTGGGGTGAGATCTCTAACAAGAAATCTCAGTAAGACAAGGGGTCCTCAAGGAGTCTCCACCCCAAGCTCACTTACATGTGTAATATAAGTTCTAAAAACAGTATTTACAATATAAGTTCCAAAACTATGCGATGCAGCAATTAATCATGTCATGTGTGCATATCAAATCTACTGGCCAGAGAAATGTAGGAATACGTCTATGCCTACATGAGTACCAGGACGCTACCTGTACCTCACCACAGCCTCACCATCTTGTATGTACTACATACTCAGGCTTACCGTATAGGTGGACACCACATGCATATCATAATAGCTCATTACATATAAACAGCTCAACAGCATTTCAAAATAATCAAAGCATGTAACACAGCATGCATAAACCCATCCCCATGGGACATGGTGGAACATCAAAATGGCTAAACCGAGGACACGAAAGCTTACCTTGCAAGCTAGCTATCCAAGCCAAGAGTCCAACCACTCACTAGTCCACAAACAGCAGTATCACAATCTGATATGGACCATTAACAAGTCAATATAAATGCATCACAAGCATACAACTTAAAGACTACGCCTTTCCTTTACGTTTCACGTCTTAAGGCTTCCAACAAAGCCATAAGCCCTTAATCATATGATTCTGACTTAGTCCATTTATTACAGAAGTTCAACTTCCTTAAACTAGGGTCCACACACACCCCATAGCTTACTGTTCATACAGAAAAGCTACTGTCTGCGCAGAACCCAGGATATCCGGATATCAGAAGGGGCATATCCGGATATGCCATATCCGGATATCACACTGGACATATCCGGATATGTCATATCCGGATACCCAGATCCCATATCCGGATATCAATATCCGGATACCATATCCGGATACTGATATCCGGATATCTGTTCGACAAATATCCGGATATCTCACGACAGAATGCAGTTTCTGCATTTCGTGAGTATCCATCCCAAAGATCCAACTTTTAACACATGTACACGTTAAAGCATGCATCTTTAATCCATTTTAGGTTCACTTATGTGTTAGTTACATGTTAAACCCATTGACATACCAAGATACCACCTTTAAGCCATAAAAACACATGATCAAGTTAAGGTGACTTACCCCAAAGCTTGGTCAGTAGTTCAAGGTGACTTTGGAGCTCTTAACACTGCACACAAATCCAGCCCACCCAAGGACACGAAAATGCCACCCAAAGGTTGGTTCTTGGCACCAAAGGAGGCTTCTTGCAACCTCTAATGGTATGAACAATGGTTCATAACCATGGAGACAACACCACAGCCCTCAAACACACCCTCCACAGCAGCACCCTCAGAAAACAAGATCACAAACCCCTTACAATGCACTCACTCAAGTGTTTCCATGGTGAAAGAGGAAGGATTAAGCTAAAGGTGGCAACTTTCAAGCCAAAAGGCCAAGGATGAAGGGAGGAAGAAGGGAGGCAAGCTGCAGCCACCCAAGTCACGTAGGAAGTTGGTTTTCTAGGGCAATGTGCCCTTAATATGCATATATATAGCCAAAGCCACTTAAACACGCAGTATTAGCCTTAATCGCAAAGTAAAAGATATTGATCCCAAACTTCGGATTCTAGACCTACGCATTTGTCTAAGATTTGTCATATTTTTATTTTATTTTTCGGAGCACCTTTCCGGTACGCGCTTTTCCATAGCCAGTATCAGTTCTGGCATCAGGTTACGTCATTTTGACTTGAAACTTGTTTTACAAGTCCTACATAATATTCTAGTAATTATTATGCATTCGTTATAATTTTCCGGGATACTTTTCCGGTACGCATTTATACCGAGTAGCAGAACCGGTATCTGCGCTTTTCTTCCGAAAAGCGACTTTCAGCATTTTTACTCACTCAATATAATTATCTAAGCCCATTAATAATTATTAGGGTCAATTATGGAATTATTTCCTAATTATCATAATTAATTTACTAATACCTTAATTAGCGGTGCGGGTTCTTACAATATTAATTAAGGGTTTTATAAGAGTTATGTTGTAGGAAAAAAGATTGCGTAATGTTATAGAGATTTGTTTTGCGTGCCTTAATTTTTATTTGTTTTTTTGTTTTAAAAAGTGTGGGCCCCATAAAATGTTGTGTGTGTAGGAAATTTGTTGTGTCATGTTAAAGGACAAAACGAAAATCCATTAATTAATTTGTACGCCGGTTGCAACTTAACGCGAGTAGTGCCATAAACATTCAAAAATTAAAGTAGGAAACAGATAGGGGTGAAACTGGCCGGGCCGGCCTACATGTGTCTACGACTCGGCCTACATCAGGCCAGATCTGACATAGTATATTTTGTATAATAGGCCGGACTTGGGCATTAAAAAAGCCTGTTTAATAAAAAAGTTGTAGGCCCACTTTCAAAAGGCTGAGCCTATAAGCCTACAGGTCGGCCTATATTGTACTATTTATTTTAAATAAAATAAAATAGAGTAAGTATGTCTTGAAGAAAAAATAAAAGATATAAATTTAATCAATTGCAATTATTTATAACTTAATTATATTCGATTATATTTTAATAGAAATCTTACTTTATTTCTTATATAGGAAGAACCAACATCTCAACATGTTAGATTGTATATATGAATATATTAAAAGATTTTTGGGAGAGTTATACTTACTACAAGCATCATGATTTATTTGTTGGATCCATGTAGTTATTTTAATTTACATAATATGGATTTGTTTATTGGATCAGATAAAATATATGTTATTTAGTTTGAGTATTTTGCTTTTGAGAATGACTTAAGTGCATATTGTATGAGTTTTGTTATGATTCATGATTCTGTTTAGACGTTGAAATTATGATTTTTTGTGTAGCAACTAAATTTGAGTACTTTGTAAAGATGATTCATGGTTCTGCTTGGAAGTTAAAAATTAACAGGCTAACGGACCAAGGTAGGCCATTTGTTTTTTTATAAACGGGACAAACCAGACTAACAGTTAGACTCATACTATACTTGGGCCAGGCTAAATTGAAAAAATTTTACGTAGGCTTGGATTTTTTGGGGCAAAGCTTGACCCAGCCCAGCCCACTTTCACACGTAGAAAGAGACTACGCTAGATGCATTTCTCTCACATTAGATATTTCTATGGAATGCGAAATTAACGCAAATAAAAATGGGGGAGTAGAGAAAACGAATGGAATATTAAACTTTTCGAATATAAAAAATGGGTCTTTCCAATTTTTCGAAACTACTTCATTTCCCAAGTTATTTCCTCAACCACTGCAACAACAAGAGTTAGACCCCTTGATTCCAATAAGGCCTGCTCCACCGGTGGTTCCACGGTTTTTAAAAGCCTTCAAGGGATGAATGAAGAAAAAATAAATAAATAAATAAATGAAAGTTGAAAACACCTCCTTTTTTAATTTATTTTTTTCAAAAAAAATATGGGAATCCTTCTAGAAACCCGGGCATATGTACGGTTGAGCAGGGTCCACATTAAATGAGGTTATCTTAAGTAGAGCAGGTAAAACGGGCTCAGATCGACAGACCAACCCACCCAATCCGCCAAACGGGATGGGTTAGGTTGAGTTTTTCAACTCATCTCAAAAGTGGGGCGGGGCCGACTAATTTTTTGGCGGGTTGATGGCGGGCATAGGCAGGCCGAGGCGGGTCAGTGTAAAATATGTTTGGGCTGGCGGTCCAACCCGTCTAACCCGCCAAATGGGACGGGACGGACTGAGTTTTTCAGCCCACTTTCAAAAGCAGGGTGAGACGGGCTGCCTCATCTTTTGACGGGGTGGGGCGGGCCGCCCAATTTACCACCTCTTCATTTGTGGGTCCAAAGAATAATAACAATTGCTTCTAGAAGAAAAACCCTCATCCACGTTAGCATGTGCCAACTATTATGGCACACATTTATAAAACAAAATATAATAAGTTTAAGGGGTTTTAGTTTGTCATTTAATATGACAATTTTTTTTTTCTACACACACATTTTGTGTGATGCACTCTTTGTAAAGCAAAAAAAAAAAAATTAATTAAGGCATGTATGACGAATACAGAAGACGTGATATGCATTTGGCGGCTGCCAATTAGGGTTATTTTCCACAGCAGATATTATGCTTCGGTGTTGATCGGATATCAAACATATATTTGACATGGTAGTAACATGAGCACGAATATTAACAAGAAAATAATCCTATGCTTCCAAGGTTTCACGTTCAACAATAGAAAAAGTGATCGGTAAACATTCATCATTGCCATCTTGGGCTGTGGCCACCAATAATTTTCCTTTGTGCTTTCCATATAAATGTGTTCCATCAATTTGAATAACAGGTTTAGCAAATTTGAATGCCTCACAACACTGTCTAAACGTCCAAAATATACGGTGAAAAACTTTTTTTCCACTAACTAAGCTCTGCTCGGCATAAAGATCATTTGTTTGTATATGATAAAATGAACTGGAGAAAAGCGAAGCATGTATTCGCACCACCTTGGCAGAAAAGCATACGATTCCTCCCAATCACCGTACAAAATTGTCATCGCTTTCTGCTTCACATACCACGCCTTTCTGTAAGAAACTTTAAAGCCATATTTAGCAGTTATCCTTTCTTGCACCAAAGAGATTGACACAGATGGTTCTTCCTTAATCATCCCTGCGATGAAGATGACGTAGACTCAATTTAATCAATACGTAAACGTTGACATGTTAGTGAGATAAATAAAAACATACCTATGACGAGTTCTGCAATTACGTCCGCATCTAGCTGACTATGTCCTTGAGAAATGTGCTCATTCAAACAATTGTGTTTTCCACCCCATCTCGTAATCTTCCAATTTTCACCAAACACCGGTTTGATCGTCCTGACGCGCCACGGGCAACCTTGATCATACGCACAACATTTCATGGTCAACTTTGCAGGCGTGCTCTCAATTACGATTGCTTCTTGATGCTCCCTAATGAGGTGGTGCTTAAGTGCCATTTGGACATACTTTTTTGTTGCAAATTCTTGATTGACAAATAACGCATCACCCAGTTGCCACAGACCTTGAATTGAACCCGATCCTGAAACCGTACCATCAGTGCATGATTCTTGTTCGCTCCGATAACTCCAATCAATGTACGAATAATGCGGAATTCCTTCCTAAAAAAGGAATAACAGCTTCGTCACCTGCACCTGCGGATTATAGGTTTTTAAAACAAAATTCTAAATTCAGGTATTAAACCAATATTCTATTCAGCTATTTATAATTAATTTCAATTACCTTCATGGGGAATACCTAACGAGGCAGACGCAACGTCATTCAACTGCGTCATTTGCGCGACGACTGGTTGATGGAATATTGGGATTTTGCGCAGCCATTTCACGAGGTTCATCTCCTTCTGAAGCACTTGCATCATCCGCCAAAAGACGTTCTTCCATTGCCATATTTTCATCGTCGTCGTCATCATCGTCTTCGTCATCCATTACCCAAGTCGGATCATTTTCATCTCCCTCAGAAAAGTTACCAACTGAAGACGCATGAGCCGCAGGCGAAGCTGGAAGACGGGGAGAATTTAAATCAACTGACCTCACCGGTAAGGGAAAATTCTCGGTTGCAGCGATGTCGACATACAACTCCAGAAAATCTATCCTTGATTGCTTGAAAAATTCTTTTATTGTCATCTCCACGTCTTCATCGTCAACAACTTTCCAACTAATGTATCTATCACCTTGCCATACCCTTGTCATGATCTGAGTGATACATTGGTTGTCTTGAAGACTTAACTTCTGCCGAATTCTCTCATGCAGTTCGCCAATGCTTGCGTTGCGTTGGATACGTGTCGGCCTTTTTTCACCTTCAAATATGACACCTCGTCGACCTTCAACCATCCTACCATTGTAATATAACACAACACGAACAGAATCAGAATTTGAGCTCATATTTAAATATAATAACAACTAAAATTCATATACAAAATTAAAGATAAAAGAATTTGAGTGAAGAAGAGATCAAGAAGAGTGAGAGAAGAGGTGTGCATTGAATGGAGGGGGTGTGGGAATAAATAGGTTGCTGCATGTGACGCCCCTTTTGGGCGTCACATGCAGCATTAGATCTGAAAATTTTAGAAAAACAGCATTAAATGCGATTTTTTTTTATTAAATTGTATTATTTTAATTTTTTTGCCTATTATTATTAACCATATAAGTGTAAAAAGGAATCTGGTTCATGGGGTTTAAAGCAAACATGTGACATTTCATTTCTCAATTTATTTTTGTTTTTCATGTAGGTTCCGTTTTCATTTAGTTTATGTTTTTCATTTAGTTGCCATTAAAGATATATACTATTATTTTTTTGAGTTCAATTTGGGATGAAAAACTTGTGCGATTGTTTTTCATTTATTTAGTTTCCGTTAGTCATTTAGTTTTCATTCGTCATTTAGTTTCAATTTCTCATTTGTTTTGTTGTTGTTGGTAAATACAGTTTTTCATTTAATTTTTGTTTTTTTACGTAGTTTTTGTTATCATTTAGTTTAACTTTTTCCATTTAATTCCCGTTTTTTATTTCGTCCTCATTAAGGGTATGTACTATTTTTTAGCCTAACTTGGGATGGAAAATTTCTACAATTATTGACTCTTTTAGTTTCCATTTCTCATTTAGTTTCTATTTCTCAATTAATTTTCATTTTTCATGTAATTTCTATTTTCATTTAGTTTGAGTTTTTTATCTGAGTCCAACTTGAGATAAAAACTTCTGCTATTGTTGACTCATTTAATTTCTATTTCTTATTTAGTTTTTATTTCTCAATCAATTTTCGTTTTTCATATAAATTTTGTTTTTCATTTAGTTCCCATTAAGGGTATATACTATTTTTTTAATAATTTATTATTATTATTATTATTATTAGGGAAAAATTATATTTACTATATATTTTTCTTACTACCTCTTATTACCAAATTTTAACCGTTAATTTCCGTCAATCTAACGGTTATAATTTTTTGGAAATTAATGATTAATTAATAAATATGATCCCATGAATTCTATCCATTAGATTCACGGGAATCAATGATTTAAATTTAGTAGTAAGAAAAAGAGGTAGTAACTATAACTTTTCCTTATTATTATTATTATTATTATTATTATTATTATTATTATTATTATTATTATTATTATTATTATTATTATTATTATTAACTGATTAAGTGTGAAAAGAATTCTGGTTCATGGGATTTAAAGCACACACATGACATTCTTCTGGTGACTTCTCTCATCTAATTATATATAAATATAATTATATATAAATATAGATGGTATATTGCAAGCAAAGTTAGATAATTTTTCTTTTTTCTTTTTAATTTCTGTTTATACTATTGCAAAAGAAGCTAACGTGAGATTTTGTATAAATTTTACGAAAATCAATTTGTACTAATAAAGTAGAGGAAAATTATTTTTATTTTTATTATTTTACTTTTATTTATATTTTTTTTGAAAAAAAATAGCAAAATATCAATATTGAAAAATTTATTTATTACATTATATATGCCTGAGTTCTCCTTGTTCCTTTTTTTTTTTTTAGTGAAAACCTTCTTCCTTTTTTTTTTTTGGATATTAGGGAAAAGAAAACCAAAACAACAAACTACCTAGGGATAGTTAGGGGGTCCAGCCCACCCAACAAATCCCTTTCAACAATCAACCTACAATTAAAAGGGACATTGGGAAAAATAACAGCATCCCAATAGCTATGGTCCACCTTAGTAGCTAGCCAGTCAGCCACTGCATTAGCATCCCTGTTTATATGAGCTATCATGACTCTCCAAGGTCTAGCAATCATCTCCTGGATTCTCTTAACCAACGAAGCAAGGGGGTGATCATCAGAACTACCTTCCAGCATCAATTGCATAGCTTCAGTTGAATCACCTTCAAGTTGAATCTGTCTAAAACCATGGTCCCAAGCTATTTGGAGCCCCACTAAAGCTCCCCAAAGCTCAGCCTTTAGAGCATTACCATGACCCACCTTCTTAGAGAAACCCATCAACCATCTCCCATCACTATCCCTCAAGACCCCACCACAACCACTGTGCTCACCAACAAGGGAACAAGACCCATCAGTATTCACTTTAACCCAATCCTTTGGGGGAGGACTCCAACTAACACAAACATTCTTTAACCCAATCCTTCCGATTCAAACAGATATCTGCCTTAACCAAAGTATCCTCAGCACGTATAACATTCTGGACATACATTCTGATCTTATGGCACATGGACTCAACACTACTCACATCCTTTTTAAAAACAAAGTTATTTCTAGATTGCCACAACATCCAACAAGTAACCCCAAAAGTAAGACTCCAATTCTGGTCCTGACTGCAAGCCTTCCTCTTTTTCAAGTTAATATGCAACCAATCCAACAAGCTACCAGAAAAGAAAGAATCATTTCTGGCTTTAACAGAAATACCTTTCCAAATCTGATTAGCCCAATAGCAGTCTCTCACCACATGACAGCAATCTTCACACGGACAGAGGCATCTAGGACAGTGAGCATCATCCCCCATATGTCTCCTGCATCTGGTTTCATTAGTTAACAGATTGTTCCCTAAAAGCAGCCACAAAAAATGCTCAATCCTCTCAGGCCCCTTCCATTCCCAGGCCAAATTCCAGAATTGATTCTGATTCTGCATACAAGGTGCTACATTCATAATAGACAAGTAAGCTGATTTAAGAGAAAACAAACCATTGCTAGAATGTCTCCAAATGACCCTGTCATCACCCTCTGCCTCCTTGGGAGGCTCCATCATGGCTATAGTGTCACAAACATCAACAGGAAGAAAAACACTAATTTTAGCCCAATCCCCCACTTGATTCACATAACAAGCCACTTCCCATAAGCTAACATCCTCAGGAATAGGCCTAACAGCTCTATCTCTAAGCTTCCCCAAGCCAGGCACCTAGTTATCACACCAGAATTTAACTTTCCTGCCATTGCCAATCACAATTTTAGATCCAGCCAATATGTGGTGCCAGGAAGAACAAATACCCCTCCAGATATTACTAGCATTAATATTTACCGAAGCCTGAGGCATGAAACCATCCTCAAGCTTGTATTTGCTTCTCAAAACTCTAGCCCATAAAGCATCCTTATTCACCAACAGCACATAACCCACCTTCATCATAAAAGCTTGATTGAAGGCTCGAAGATCCCTCAACCCAACACCACCATTCTGTTTAGGAGAACACATTCTGTCCCAGTTGACAAGGTGAACTCCTCTCCTATCCTTGGAAGAACCCCAAATGAAGCCACGAGTGAGCTTCTCAATGTCATCACAAACTGGAAGCCTAGCAGTTTGCATAGCATAAGTAGGCATAGCAAAAAGCACAGATTTAGCCAAAGTTAACTTCCCAGCTAGAGATAAAGTCTTGGCATTCCAAGCATTCAATCTATTTTTCACCCTATCCAACATATGCCCAAAAGAGGATCTAGAGACTCTAGAGTGATTCAGCATCACTCCCAGGTATTTCCCCAAATCTGGAGTAATTCCAATTCCAAGGCAGTCACTAATCTCCTTAGCTCTGCCAAAGCTCACATTCTTAGAGAAAAAGACTCTAGTCTTATTCTTGCTCACTCTCTGGCCAGAACTCATCCCAAAAACTTTGAGAACCTGATTAATAATATGAGCCTGATCAAGAGAAGCTTCAGCACAAAGAATGATATCATCCGCAAAAAATAAATGTGATATAGGAGGCCCCTTCTTCCCTATAGAGATTGGTCTCCAAGCTTTAGCCTCAATGGCAGCATGGATAAGATGAGCAAGTCTTTCCACACAAAGAACAAAAAGATAGGGGGATAGGGGATCCCCTTGTCTTATTCCACAGGAAGGTTTAAAGTACTAGTAGGTTGCCCATTCCACAACATATTGAGCTCACTGGTCCTGACACATTCATCAATCAAAGAAATAAGACCACTTGGCAGCCCCATGTCTTTAATTGTCTCATGGATGAACTCCCAACTAAGCCTATCATAGGCTTTATCCAAATCAACTTTGATCATCATCCATCCCTGTTTCCCTTTCCTCCTTTTCATTGAATGAATAATCTCCTGAGCCACTATAATATTATCTGCACTCTGTCTTCCTTTAACAAAAGCACACTGGTTAGGAGTAACCCAATTAGGCATCCATCCTCTTAATCTCTCAGCAATCAGCTTGGTAACAATTTTATAGGTCACATTACACAAGCTTATGGGCCTGAACTCCCTCATACATTCAAGGTTCTCCTTTTTAGGAATCAAACAAAGATGCGTTTTATTAATAAGATGCACCTTAGCTGGATCCTCAAAAATTTCCTTGACAAGATCACAAACAGAATGACCAACTATATGCCATTGGGTTTGAAAGAAAGCTGCATTGAGGCCATCAGGGCCTGGAGCCTTAAATCTGCCCTTCTAAACACCACTCTTCTAATTTCTTCAGCATCAGGAGCCTTGGCTAAGTTCTTCAAAGCACCCTCCTCCATCTTAGGAAAAACTCCTTTTATGGGAAATCTCTCATAACCATCAACTTCAGCATGAAATAAGTGTTCAAAATACCTCACAGCTACCTCCACCATCTCCTTTAAGTCAGAGATCCAATCACCAGTCTCATTCTTAATAGCAGCCACTTTGTTAAACCTTCTTCTAGCAACAGTAGTAGAGTGAAAAAACTTTGAATTTTTATCCCCAAATTTTAGCCAATTAACTCTAGATCTTTGGAACCAATTAAGCTCTTCTCTAAGCAAAATTTTCTCCAAATCTTTCCAAAGATCTCTCTGCAACCTCTCCAGCTCTCTGTCATATCTATCTTCCAATTGCAGATCTAGACCTTGTAATCTAGCATAAATTCTGTGCTTCTGTCTCATTTCCTCCCTAAATATGTCATGATGCCATCTAGTAGCCTCTTCCTCAAAATCATCCCTGGCAGCCAACCAATTCATATCCTTCCCCCAACACTTCTTAACCAAGTTCCCAAAGTCTGAATTCGTCAGCCAGGCAACTAAGAACTTGAACTGTTTCCCCCTCTTATCAACCTGGAAATCTTTGCAGCAGCTAAGCAAAATCGGCCTATGGTCAGAGTTTAAAAAAGGGAGATGCCCTAGCATTCTGTTAGGCCAAGCTAAATTCCAATCCTCAATGGCAGCTGCTCTGTCAATTCTTTCTTGTAAACTTCCCCTTCTCCAGGTAAATCTTGGGCCTTTAAACCCAATATCAGACAAACCACAGCCCTCAAGACACTCCTGCATCTCATGAACACTCCTCCAACAAATCTCTTTGCCACCACACTTCTCAGAAGGACCCAGAACAGAATTAAAGTCTCCCAGGATCACCCAAGGAGAGTTAATAGCACCAGCCAGCCGCTCCAAGTCCTCCCAAAGGTTAATTCTCTCAATCCTCCTAGGGCTACCATAAACAAAGGTAACTAACTCCCACCTCCTCTCTTCAATATAATAAATTCTAGAATGGACATATTGATGATGAGAGTGAATAACTTCCACTTCCACATCTCTACTATCCCACAGAACCCAAATTCCACCAGAAAAACCCACTGCTTCCTGTTTGAAAAAATTCGGAAAACCCAGCTTCTTTATGATAGTATCCCCTCTAACACCCTGAATCCTAGTCTCCAATAAGGCCAACACTTTAATATTAAACCTATATTTAATATCTCTAATTAGAGCAGGGAATTCTCTTTTCCCAACTCCTCTACAATTCCAAGAGCAAATATTCATAAGGAAAACTATAAACAAAAAGTGACAGGACCTAACCTTAGCCAACCAAACCATTGGTTAATTATTGATGCCCAAGGCATTTGTGATATCATCCAAGGCCATAGCAGCTCTCCCATTTAGGCAATCACCCTGCTCTGCACTTCCTCCATCAGGAGGATTTTCCTTATGACCAGGACTTTAGCTTCATCCCCTTGCCCTTGCCTAGCCAAGGTATTATCTGTACTATTCTTCTTTTTCTTCCCACTCTGATTCTTCTTTGGTTGGCTCGATTCACCAGAAATCTTACTGTCATTGATTGATATGCGATCAGCATATAAGGAATTGTAAGATAAAAAGAGGAAGAATGTTACTTAATCTTATGCAAGAAAAGGGAAAAATCACTGTTAATTTGTCAAATATCTTAATCTGAAGTTATATACTGATTTTATGTTGATTTTATAGGAGAAATGCACAAATTAGAGCTGAAAAGGACAAAGTGAAACTAAAGGCCCACGCTACGAGCGTGGGAATGACGCTTGCAGCATCAGAGGATCGCGCAACTGTTGAATTCAGATTTTAAATTCGAAATTTGAATTCAATTTTATTTTAATTAAATTTTTCCGTTAAACGTTTCTGTAATAAATTCATACTTTAATATTTCCGTTATAACGTTTATGTAATAAATTGTAAGGTTTCCGTTATACGTTTCGTCAGAAGGTCAAATAAAGGAGCAGGAAGAAAATCAAACAGAAGCTCCACGCTTCAAGCGTTCAATTCAACGCTTGAAGCGTAGGAAAAGACCCAAGACAGTAAGTCTACGCTTCAAGCGTAGAACCCTACGCTTGAAGCGTAGACAAGGAGAAAACAGGCAGAAGCCCCACGCTTGGAGCGTAGATCCTGCGCTCCAAGCGTAGGGTTGAAATGGACAGCTGTCAGTTGCGAGGAAAGGAGAATTCTGAGGTCTATAAAAAGGGCACAAGGCAACCCTAAAGAACACTTTTCATTCTGGACAACTCTGAGGTCATTTTAGAGGCGAAAGCTCTGGAGAGTGGGAGAGAGATCTCTTCTTCTACCTTTCTGTAGTTCTTGTAGTTGTATGTTTTCATTTGAATATTGGATTTTAGCCATGATAATGGTTGGCTAGAACCTTTTTGTTGTGGTTAGGGTCACGAACCCTTATGAACCCCTGATACAATGGATTGAGTTTTTATTGATATATTTATCTTTTGAATTTCGTTCTATTCTGATCGTATTGTTATTATTGTTATTAGATCCGATCAATCTAGTAATTGATAATAAATCTGAGGATTAGGGCCAACAAGAGGGATCTGCGGTCTTTAATCCAGAAAGGGAATAGAACGACGATATGAACATGATCTAGGGATAGACATGATTCATATTGTAGATGTTTTAATTATCGATCTTTATGCTTGATCTCATATAGGGCACCTCAAGGAATTAGGGTTCTATATGAGATTAAAGGGTTAATTCCTCAAGGGATTGAGAATTAACTACTGATACTTTTATCTGATAATTATCTAATTTCACGATATATATATTAATATTTAACTTGATCCAGAGTTAAAGGTGGTGATCATCGGTGAGTGTTCTCTAACTGCAGCGTTTTTCTCATAAATTCAAAGCCTTGTTTTGTTGGATTCTTAAATATTCGAAAAGAACAAAAACACGTCTTTTATTTTACAAATCAAATTCCCACACAATCCTGACATTCGTGTCAAAAACCTCTTGGAATATTTAATCCTAAAAAGAATAGTTTAATTGATTTAGACACACTCTCTGTGGATATGAACTTTACTTATCATTTTATTACTTGCGCGATTCGGTACACTTGCCGATTCACGTCAAGTTTTTGGCGCCGTTGCCGGGGAGTGTTTTTCTAAAATCAATTAATCTTGATTTTAAATATTAAATTGTTTTTATTTTTAATTTTATTTTTTGTTTTGAATCTGTGCTACTAATCTTTTCTCTGAAGTTGTATGCAAAGCAGTGCTTTTCTAAGGAGAAGTGAACGAATTGCTCAAAGAGAAAAGGAAAGAAAAAGGGCACAGACAACTCCCATTCCAGTAGCTGAAACCCTAGAGATGGCTGCTCCTAATCAGAATGCTGATCCTAGGATGAACACCATTCTCACGCCTATCTTTAACAGGCCCAATGCTGGAATTGTTCCACCAGAACTTGGGAACAATCAATGGGAGCTCAAGTCCAACATCATTCAGTTGGCCGAGAGAGAAAAGTATGGAGGAGAGGACAATGAAGATCCTCACAGATTCGTTGACAGATTTTTACGAATCTGTGACTCTACAAAGCCTCCACATGTTTCTGATGATGCAATACGATTGAGACTTTTTCCTTTTTCTGTTAAGGGAAAAGCTCTTGATTGGGTGGAAAGACAACCTGCTGATAGCATCATTTCTTGGGAAAACTTGTCCGAAAAATTCTTTGCAGAGTTCTTCCCCATGGAGAAATACAACAACATGGTGAATGATATCACCTCCTTCAAACAACAAATGGGAGAGACCATCTGCGCTTCTTGGAATAGATTCAAGGCCCTCATGAGAAAGGTTCCTCATTATAACCTATCTCAAGGGGACCAAGTGAGAATTTTTTTCAATAGTTGTCTACCAGAGACGAAACTGGTTATTAATACTGCAGCAGGCGGTTCTTTGGGTGATAAGCTAGCTTCAGAGTCATATCATCTGATTGACAAGTTAGCTAAAAATGAGAATGAAACATCTACAAGGACAGGAAAAAGGGAAGTAGTGTCACTCAATGATAATAATGCAATGCTGGCAGAGCAAAAGTTGTTATCACAACAGATGTCTAATCTGAATGCAAAGTTTGAAAGGTTGCAGCTTTCTAAAGTTCAAACAAATGCAGTTGTTCTTGACTGTGAATATTGTCATGAAGATCATGACACCAATACTTGTTCTACATTGATGTCTTCAGATTCTGCTCAACCGTTGCAGGTTAATGGCATTTGGTATGATCAGCGCCCTAATCAGCAAAATTTCTCAAGGAATCAGAATAATTCTGCTGGCGGTAATAGTTACCAAAGGAAGAGTTATCAAGGTACTGGTTTAGATATGACATCTGACAACTATCTAAAACCACCACCTATTCCAAAAAGAGAGCCTTCCGACCTGGAGCGTTTAGTAGGAACATTAGCCCAAAGTACTAACGCTTTCATGGAAGAGAGTAAGGCTAATCAAAAAAGTACCAATGCTTTCATTGAGGAAAGTAGAGCTGAGTCCAGGAACACTAAAGCTTCAATCAAGAACCTGGAATATCAGGTTGGTCAACTTGCCCAACAGTTATCTGATAGAGCTCCAGGTACCTTTCCTGGTAACACTACTACCAATCCCAAGGAAAATTGTATGGCAGTTATAACTAGAAGTGGGAAAGTGGTATCATCCCCACCAAAACCTATAGAAGAGGAAGAGAAGGTTGAACAGGAGGAGAAATCTGAAAAAGAAACTGAAAAGTCTCCTGAAATACTGAAACCGGCTGATGATGTGAAGGAGCCAGCTACAAAAGAAAAATTTGAACTTAGCGAAGAGTATCTTATGAAAATGGCACCTTATCCTGGAAGGTTGAAGCCAGAATTGAAAGCAAAAAGTTATGACAGATTTCTTGAGATTTTCAAGAAGTTGCATGTGAATATTCCGTTTGCTGAAGCATTGGCTAATATGCCAAACTATGCAAAATTCATGAAAGATCTCCTCTCCAGGAAGCATAAACTACAAGAATGTCAGACAGTTGCACTTACTGAGAAGTGCAGTGCTATTATCACTAGGAAGTTTCCTCCTAAACTTCGTGATCCTGGAAGCTTCAACATTGAAATTGAAATTGGAGATACAAAGATTGGCAAAGCTTTGTGTGATTTAGGGGCGAGCATTAATCTGATGCCCTTATCTGTCTGTAAAGCCTTGGGGATTACTGAATTGAAGCCTACTTTGGTTTCTCTTCAGCTTGCTGATAGATCCTTAAGGAAGCCAAGTGGTATAGTCGAAGATGTCCTTGTAAAAATTGACAAGTTCATCTTTCCGGCTGATTTTATTGTGCTTGATATGGAGGTAGAAAATGAAATGCCTCTCATATTGGGTAGACCTTTCCTAGCCACAGCCCGTGCAATGATTGATGTTGAAAACGGGAAGCTTGAACTAAGGATGAATGATGAGACCGTTACCATCAATGTCTTTGATTCTTTAAAACATTCTTCTCACAAAGATGATTGTTTTAGTCTGGAAATCTTAAAGGAAAAGCAAAGTTTAGCGGTTGAAGTTTCTAGAAAAGCAGATGATGAAAATGGTGCCACGAAGGTGGAGTTGAAGGAATCTCCTAAAACTTTAAGAGATATCTTCTTGTGTAACAAGGTAGTGACTGAAGCACTGAAGGAAGAAAAGACTGAATTGAAAGACAAAGATCCCTCTGCTCATAACAATAAAATTCTAAATGAGGATGATGGCAAACATGAGAAGAAACCCCAAGGGAGGAGTCATCCTACAATAAAGAAGGTAGTGAGAAAGGAGGTGATCAAACTCTTTAATAAGAATTGGAAGAGACACCGGAAGCTAAAGTTTGACAAGAGACATAGAGATTCTATCTCTCAGAAGAATCAAAGCTTCAAAGAGTTTCTAACATGGCTCCATGGTTTGGGCCAAATCTGGGAATGGTGGCTCCAAACACCAAGGCAGCCAATACCACCAGATCCTCCATTTGCTGAGTCATCCCACGCTGCTGAGTGGGATGACATGGAGGTTTGACTTTATCTCCTTGCTGACGGAGATTTTGTACATTAGTTTATTTTTCTGTTTTGTATTTTAGTTAGTATATTTTTCTCTGATGTTTTAATGTGCGCATTATAGTCTCTTCTATATGCCACTGCTTGTTCCATTGTGCAGGTTTTCCTTCTTGTGGTTTAATTATTGCTGAGGACAACAATGCTCTAAATCTGGGAATGGTGGGCTTGCGCCTTAGAACTGCAATTCTTCTATCAGGGGAGATATCCTAACTCTTTTCATTTTCTTAGTTATTTTTTATAGTTATTTGGTGTGCCATTAAAAAAATAAATAAAAAAAATGTGTGTTTTGAACAAATCCCAGGTTTAAATGTGCTCATCTTGTTAATGTACATGATTAAATTCTTGGAATATATTGTATGACTTTCTGACATAACATTGCATAGGCATAATTAGATTGCATGATTGCTCGTTTGTCTGAATTAATATTGTGAAATTCTGATAATGTCTGAGGTCAATTTTCTTGAGTCTGCATTGATACCATAGCTGTGAGGTTTTGAGCCTAAACACTGAAATTTTTGTTGAGAGGTCTCACTGTTGTAATACTCTAGAACTTGATTTTCTTCTCTATTATGCATGCATTGATTGATATGATAAAGGCATTTTGTTCTTAATTGCTATTGGCCAAAATAACTCACCTGTATGAGATTTTCCCCTTGCTAGCCCTTTGAGCCTGAACTTAATTCTTGATAAATGACCTGTGGCCTGATTGATGGCTTAGCCTATATACATTTTTCGTGACTTACATTGATTGATATTGAATCATTGAATGTGTTGAAAATAAAATAAAGAAATTGAGGTAAGCTCCACAAAGGTCAAGTGATTAAGGGATAAAAAAAAAATCATCTATGCCCTTATAAAAAAAAAGGAAAAGAGTAAAAGGTGGGCTGGAAGGAATTAATTCCCGAAATTCTGTGGGGATGTTAGTGGAGCAAAAATCATTGAATTGAATGTGTTAAAGTGAAATAATATCAGTTTTCAATCTCATTGTTGTTTGAGCTACTATCCATATATTCCTACCCTATTACCCCGGCCAAGTTACAACCTGTGAAGTCCTTTTGATCAATTAATGCATGTGTGTGATTCTTCATTTTTAAGAATTTTTTAGAATATGATCAAGCCTATGGTAGTGTTATAGCTTTGAGTGATTGAGTGCTCATTATACCCTTAAACACTGAGTGTTGAGTGAATATTATTTATCTGTGTGAGGGGTAACCAATGTAAACTTGTATCTCTAAGAAGCTCTTATTATTGGGAGTTTATGATGTTGAGTCAGGCATGCATGGCATATTGTGTCTGAGAGTGTCTCTGGAATGTTATGTTGGATTAATTAAATATGTCCTGGACTGAGTCTTTTACATTGCTGGGGACAGCAACGTTTAAATCTGGGAATTATTGATGCCAGCCCCTTTGGAACTATCACTGCTCTTAGGAATTTTCTCTTCTGACTCCCCATCCAAAGGACCAAACCTAGATCCAGTGGCATGCACCTTAGATGGAGGACCATTCTCCTCTGAATTGGATTTCTCCTTCCTCACAGGCCCATCCTTGGACTTCTGGTGCTGAGCAGGTCTTTTAAAGCTCCTTCTCTGGACAGTCATCCAGCTCCCAAAGCCATCTACCTCTTGACTCTTCTCAATTCCTTCCTTGGACTCAGTCACATTCTGGTTTTGATTCGGTTGACCACAAAGGTCCACTCCCCCAGAATCCTCCTCTACCTTCTTCAAATTGTCAGGATTCATTTGGCATTGATCTTTCCTATGCCCATATTGCCCACACAGGAAGCATATCAGGTGGAGTCCCTCATACCCGATATATAGCTGTCTTTGGCCTATTCTAAACTTTGAGAGTAGGCTTTTGCTCAAATCAATTTCCACACAGATCCGAGCAAACCTCCCCCTATCAGTAATCTCCTCGAGTTGACCTTGACCACTAATCCTGAGAGAACTTTCATCAATCCTCAGGGTTTTCCCCACCATATTCCCCATTCTCCAGAGATCTTTATGAGTATAGAACTCTCTAGGAACCCCTGGGATTCTGATCCAAACCGCCATCTTCCTAACTCTCTCATCATAAGGATCGAAGTTGGGCCTCCAACTTTGCACTATGAGATAGTGATCAGCCACCACCCACGGCCCCTGTTGTTGAACGAAGAGATAATCCTGTGTTTTTTCAAAATCGACCATATAATGATCATTTTCAAGATCCAGAACCCTATACTCCCCTTCTAGGTCCCGGAGCTTGTGTAGTCTGTTCCACAAGAATCTCGCACCTATCCTCTTCCCCATAAGCTTGACTATCAGTGCCTTCCTCCATCTCTTGCACTGCTCAAGTTTTTCCAGCACATCGAACTGGTAGAACGGATTTAGGGGATCGTCCTCCCCGACCTGCTCATACGCCTTCATAGCCTCCTCTTCCTCAAGTTCATCTCTCTTGCATTCCGCCAGCCAGTCGTCCTCTTCGTTCTCCAAATTACCATCCCAAACACCATTGACACGAAGGAGTTGATCCTTATAGGAAATCAGCTTCCTAGGATCTCTCTTCACTTCCAGCTCCGCTTCGAAGCCCGTTCCAGCTCCATCGACCTCAATCGGAGTAGATTCGTTCCCTCCTTCGACCTCCATTGCGCCCACAATCGGAGGTTCCACTTGCATCTCCAGATCCGCCACCGGTTCACCCTTCGCCTTCTTGGAATCCCTGTTGCTTGATGAATCCTCCTCAGATTTAGGGGGTCTTCCCCCTTTTCCCACCATAAACCGCAAGAAACCCTAGCAGAGCAGAAAAAAGATTCTCACGCGCCAACGCGTGTTTTCATTTTTTTACTTGTTGAATAGGTTTTAGACATTTATAAATACCTTCTTCCCTTTGAAACCACACCACATTGTTAATTTTTATTTTTATTTTTATTTTATAAAACACATATATCTTTACGGAAGTCAATTATCTGCATCATTATAAAGCTATTTACGGAAGACAATTGTATTCACCACATTTGCTATTTAAAGCATTTTAATTGTTGTAATACATAGGGATATGATCCGTTTACAATTTTTTTGGAATTTTTTTACAAATTACACTATATTCTTTCGGGAGAACATTTTCCCGAGAGAACATTCTCCGGGAAAATATAGTGTAGTTTGGAAGAATTTATAAATAAAAAAGTTTATAAATATAACCTGCCCCAACTATATATTATGATATTATTATACGCCTGCTCGTGTAGGCCACCAACCAACAGTGACAAAGGACTGAAAAGGAGTCATGCTCCGTGGATAGATGAGGCATGAAACCAGGCATGATATCGTGTCATTATTGGTTTAACCACTGAGTCATATAACATGTTGCTTTTTTACTGAACCGGTTTTCTATGTGGATCAGTAGATGAATGAAACCAGGCATTGCTCATGAGATCCAAGTTCAAACGTCAACCTTATCATGCATTGGTCTCTTCTCTATAATGTAGAATATGCGTTTTTAATTAGACACAACAATTTCAAGGGATAATTTAAGGCTGCTATCATGCAACAAGACAATGTATTAAAATACAAATAATTTGACATTATTAAAAGTTGTATATATGAATGTAATTGGAATGTAGCACAAAGATATACTTTTTTTATGCTTAAATGACATTTGATCGATATAGATAGGATATATGATTTAATCATTTAATATGTATATAGCGTCTTGTGAAACCTTGTATATATAACTAGTTGATTTGGATTATAAACATTGTTAATTTAATAATTTAATTTTGATGGATGGTTATGTATTAATATACAAAAATATTTTATATTATTATTTAATAATTATTATTACAAGGATGGCAAGACTCTCCTTATCAAATTTCTAACACAAAATGCATACTCAATGCTCGAATTGGAGACTATTAATTAAGTTGAAATTACAAGAAAAATAAATTGATATTATCTGAAATTAGAATAGTAGAGGTTTAGGCTTACTTGTTGAAGATATGATTTTTGATATCTCTAAATGTTGTTGTGTTTGCTTTGATGTTCATGCAAGGTTTAAAAAATTAGGATTTTCCTCTGAAGTTCACATCATTATCCATTCACATCTATCATTGAGGCAAGTTGTGGAGCAACTATTTTTAAAGCTAACCATGAAAGTAGAGGGAACATATAGTCAAACTTATTAACTTTAGCTCCCTTCCCATCATGCGTTTTTGGGTTAGGTCTACAATGTTATACATACTGATTAGTGTTATAGATATTATAATCCAAACAAAAGATAACCAATTAAGTGGGTTTTATACTATATCCTCATATATCATTGCTTAGCTTGATTTTATTAAAACAAGAAAAAAAACTAAAATTAATTGTAGCTCATATAATAATAAAAACTCGAACATTCTCTCATTTGGACAAAATCAATGTACTATTTCAATTTTAAAAAGAAAACAAGTTATTTCAAATTGACTATCGGGCTAAAGACTAATTTTGTAATGTGGCCCTAATCCAAGGTGCAATACCTAAATATAAGTTCATTTAACTAAAGTCGAACAATAATGAACCAAACAATGATTACATCATTTATTGATCTACCTTCCATGGTTACGAATGTCACTTGACTCTATCGACTAGTCATTAGTGTAGAGTGTAACGAAAACATAGCATACCAACGTGATCTAACAACAACCAAACTATTATTTCCCTTGTTAGTGCTCACAATTTCTCACAAATGTCTAAAAGCTAGAGAAGTTAAATTGTTTATAAAGAAATCATCATGCACTTTAATATATATAATGTTGACCACAGGCTCATTGGTCCTAACAACACTAAGTTTTATGGTATCATTAAGTCTCAAACTCCAATGTAGTGTCAATCACAAACATGGTCTTGATAATACTGAGTTCCCAAATCTAATTATTATACCTCAATTGCCAATATAATCTCAACCACGAGAAAAATGAATATTTTGCTATTAACCTTGAGGCAATACATTGGCCAAACTTATTTTACTCAAAACCCAACAAAATCACTACCTCATCAAATCTAAGTCCTAAAGATATATTCTAAATATGATTTTAGACTTAGCTTCATGTCCTGTATCTTGGATCTTTACCTGAACTTGATGTTTTGACTTGTTGAATATGACAATGCTTGACACTTTGTTGGTTTTGATCATTTTTCACCATGGTTATGATATTGAATTTCTCTTAGATGTTTTCCATGGTTAGTTGTCTTTGATCTTGTTATTGCTCTTCTAATTATTCCTTGTTGCTCTTGATCCAATGATCTTGCCACTTTAATACATCTTCAATATCCACATATGGTTGATGCTTTTTGCTCTTGATCTAAGCTCTTCTCTTTATGTTGTTGCCACTTTGTTATCATCAAAACATACCTTGTATCCACATAAGCTCATACTATGCGTTATGATATTTTTAGTTGCTTGGTGTAACCATCGTATAATATAAGCTTATACAACAGAACCCCTTAATACATCAAAATGACGTATAACTTAATCAGGCCTAAGGGAGGTGGGATTCTCAAGAATTAATATATTATTTTGATATTAATATATTAAAACAAAAATTAATTTATCATATATTAATTTTTAAAATATCGGAAATTTTTATTTTTATAAAAATTAATACATTTTTTGGACACATTGATCAACAGAATTTTATAAAGATTAATACCATATGACAAATTTGGAAGAATTATATAAATTCTTTATTAAAGGGTATTTTTTAAAAAAATTATTCTTATCCTATCTAGTATTATACCGTACGTTATCAAGTATTGAAAGATATTATTTTATACAATACATTATCTTATACATTATCATGCCAAACGCTGGATAATATTAAAATTTAATCAGATCTTATACAATCAGGCCTTATACTATCAGACCTTATACTATTAATTCTTATTCTATACTATGCACCAAACAAGCTCTAAGGGGCTAGGGAAAACCTTACATACTCCTCTACATAATTGTCCAATTATTAGGATGGAGATAAAATGGGGCTCCAAAAAACTGTTTTAACACACCTAGTTGAAAATCTAAGTATGCAAACCAGACCCCAGCTTCTTGACTTGGGATGATAAATTATGCATATCTCTTTTTGCCCTTTGTTAGCTATAGTTATTTGTGAAGCTCTACCATGGCTTCATTAGCAAAGTGGAGCAAGCCCCCTATATGTACGAGAAATCATCTTATGCCTTTAGTAAGCTAGCTACCTATAATAACGATGATACAGAATTAAAAAATGTTGACCTTCAATACAAAAGCAATATATGATTGAGACAACCTTTCATTCAAAGTTGAAGAGATATGGCTAAACCAAAAGCTAGGACACATCAAAGCATATGCACATGCTTGGCGGCCTATTACCACAACTTTTGAATGAGAACACAACCATTTTTGTACATGACATCTTGACATTCCACATGTGCAATGTGACTAGATGCTAAATTTTCTAGGCTAGAACATAGACTGAACGTAATAAACCACCTTGGGCTAGAATCTGGATCAAGCTAAAAGGGTCACAACAAATCAATGGTTGCAAAGTTGCTATAATTCACTTATTGAAAATAGTTGAAAATATCCAAATTTAACAGAAGATCTAGGATCTATCCTTATTGTGATGGATAAAACACAATTGACTGGTAACTAACATGTTCCAACGAAGAGGAAGATCCTGAACGCAACCTACAAGTAGGTCTTTTCCCACCAAGGCCTCCACCTATATAAGGTGATTGATTGTCCAATTATGTGTCCATTTTCCTTTCATTCAAATTCAATGACTTAATGTCCAATTATACAACTAGACTTATTTCAAAAATTATCATATACGAAAATATAAGATCTGACCCCTTCTGTTGTCTCAATACTCAACTTTAATTATTACCACCTACCATTAAATGTGTCACAATAAAACACATCCTATGTCAAAGAAGGCAGGAAAAGATGACCAAACCAATAGCGGCACAAAGCAATTCCAATTACATATGTGCACAAAAACACAAATGAAACCAAATCGAATTGTTAACTGATCTGAACCACAAAAAAGAACCACACTTTTGAAATTGCTTTAAGAACCAAACCATTATCTTCAAATCGTTTCAAGAATTGAAAGGAAAATGATTCGGTTCTTGACCCAAGTCACTTTACTAATTTGATTCGGTTCGAATTAAAAATCAAACTAAATCGAACTATACCCACTCCTATGAGTGCCAAAAATATGCATCAAATAGAATCGCGAATCAAATCAAATCGCACTATATTTTTCCAAACAGGTTTAAGAACCGAATAATTTTCACCAAAACTGTTCAAGAATCAAATGACTTATTAAATTTGATTCGATTTTCCCAAAACAAACCATTTTCAAGGTTTAGTTTGGTTCAATATTGACCTAGCCTAACCTACACTTATCAGGTCCTTCTGTAAAAGAGAAACACAACATTTAGGGGGCTTAACAAAATATTGGACATCCCAATTGTGGGGAAAAACGTTAGTGGCTAGCCAATCAGCCACCATGTTCCCTTCCCTGTAAATGTGAAAGACTTGTACAGTTGTACTGACCAAGGCTACCTAATAAGATTTATAATTTTACAAACCAAAGGCTAAGAGGGATGATGCTTAAAGCACCCATTAGAGATGAATTGGATAGCCACCTTATAGTTACCTACCAACCACACTTTCTTGAAACTAAGGGGTATATTGGATTAGGATTTTAAAAGACTTTTTTGAGATAAAAAATCTTATAGATTTTAAAAGACTATTTAGAATTGGAGGGACTTTTAAGATTTTTTTAAAAGACTTTTTTTACAATCAAGATTTCATAAGATTGAATTTTAAAGGATTTTAATAGAATTTAAAAATATTTGAAAGGATAATATGGATTTATAAGATTTAAAAAAATTATATGAATTTTTAACAAACATTCAAAATTATAAGAGTCAATAAATAAAATAACAAAGAAATGCAATGATATCAATAAAAAAATTAATACTAATATAATTTTCTAAATTAGTAAAACATAATATAATTTTTAACAAATATTCAAAATTTCTAAGCAACAACTCTCCACATATCTAAATTTATACTAGTCTCTATGCATTACCATTTTCTCATTCCTGCTCTTGGGATTGACCAATAGGTTGAAAATATCTTTTTCATTTGGTATCAGAGCTATGCATATATGATTAAAAAATCCAAATTTTTATTTATTAAAATAATTCTAAATTTGCATATAGAACCTAAAGTTCATGATAAAATTTCGTTTGGAATCGTTTGCAATATATCTTAGAAACCTTTTGGTTTTTGTTCTGCATGGTGAGAGTTTTCTAACCATATATCATATGCATATTTTCATTGAGTATTCTAAGAAAACTTCGAATATGAATTTTTGAATTTTATTTCATTAAATTTCAAAAAATTTCTTAAATTATTTTCATTTGATACATTCAAACCTTAAATTGCTTCGAGGCTTTTAAAAAAATAAGTTTTTAGTTATCTATTGACAAAAAAATTGTTTCAGGTCATTTCCTGTAGCGAAAGAATTTTATTCATGAATTTATTGTTATGAAATATAGTGTTCATATTATGAAAGTTTCAATTTTTCTTTGAATTGATATTGTTTTATTGATGTAAAATGAAAATTGATTTGAGGGTTTTAGTTCCCTAGTTATTTCCCCACTGCTTTATGTTGTTTTTAATACAAAAATCACACATTTTTGTGCCAAGAAAAATCGCGACTCATAGCTTGAATAATCATTTTTTAAACTTTCAAAAGCTCCAAAAAATTGCTAAAGAATATACTATTTTTGAAATGGATTATATTAGAATCTTGTTGGTTTGTTATTTTGGGTTTCTTTGTGATGAAAATCGCTTAAAAATCTACTATTTTTGAGCTTTGACGAAGCTCCCACGGCGGAACTCGATTTCGAGCGGGTCAACCAGTTAAAGGAAGAAGAAGCACTGCAATAGAGAAATCTCAAGAAAGGGGTTAGGGTGAGATTGTGAGAGAGAATCCTATTTATATTTCTCACTAAAAAGTCTCATGAAATCCACACCAATAGGAAATCCATTAAAATCGTCAGATTTTTAAATACCACAAGATTGTTTTTCCTTTGTTTAAAATCTTGATTGAATACCAACGGATTTGGACGGTTAGAGTCACAACAATGTTATAGCAAGCATGCATTTAATGAAACTATGCTCTATAATAAGATGATAATCATTTGAATTAAATTTCAAATAGGAGGGTAAGACGCTACAATAATGGATAAGGATAAGAAGGCTACGAAAGTTAAAGGATAAGTATATATCCTATCAAATACTAAATCCGACAACCAAATCTGAACTTCATGACAAAACCAAGTTATATTAAGATGCTAATTCTGAGGGAATTCAAATTCAAAATATACTTGGCACCTAAGTCAACATTCATATATAAATAGAGAAATCTATTTGTGTCCAAACTATGCTGGAAGAGCGCAATAGATTGAAGAACATTGAATGTTTTGTTATGAGGAATCCAGCGGGTCAAGGGGTGAAACTAGGGTCCAATTGAGGAATTGTTGTAAACCTTTCTCCTGGTTGTACTGCCCTGGCTGCTGAGTATGAAGACATGTCCATTGGTCTTGGTCCGCTGAAAAAGATGGGAACTCATCTCCTGCGTACACTCTATGGAAAAGTGACTTGGCTTGTCGTATTTATAATAGACGTTTTGACCCATCCTGCATTCTCCTGAATAATTGCGTCCACAGCTATTGCAATGAGGATAAGTTGAGGCGCCAGTCCTCTGACTGTCTCTGCCTCCATTTTTCTTGATTGACTTCCTGATGTCTGAACCTAAAGGGCCTTGCCCGCCCTGTGCTGAATTTCTCTTGCCTTGCCAACCTTGTTGTCTATCTCTGCATGCAAATGCACTAGCTTTTTTCTTGCTTAGGGTCTCTTCCTTAGTCCTTTCTTTGCCACCTCAATCATCTGACACTCATTAATAAGGATTGCCAGGTTCCTGAGCAAATAACCAACCACTGCTTCACCTATGTCAGGGCGCAAACTACCTTTGTAATTAGCCGCCATCCATTCATCGTCAAACTGGCCTCGGCCGCAGGAAGCGTACTTAGTGCCTGTTTTGGAGGTCTTTTTTTAGTTTATCTTCTTATTATAAATGCTAAACATGTTTTTATAAAAAGCTATTACAATAAAATTAACTTTTTTTATAATGAAGAGAAAAGTCAAAAGTTCACGGGATGAGTTTTTTTTTAAGTTGTATCATCTTTTTAGAAATATTATTTTTTAAATGAACATCTTTTAAGTAAATTTTAACCTAAAATTTTTATATAATTATCAAACAAATTGTAGCTTTTAACTTAAAAAATATATGTGACCAACAGACTCTTTTCTTTATGACATTGATCTCATGCTTTATTATTACAAAATAGTAAGATTTAATACATGTTACCCTCTTCATATAGTAGGACTTTTTTTTTTTTTTTTTTTTGGTGTACGTCATATAGTAGGACTTTAATTGTTGGTATCTATTGTAAAAAAATTGCATAATCATTCTTATGAATAGATCAATTACTTTAGCTACAATTGTAAATTTGGCTCAATTTTTGTTTGAATAAATATTAATTTATTATAAAAATAATAATAAATCTCCTAATACTTTTTTTTTGGTGAAAAAATCTCCTAATACTTAGTAAAAAAGGTGTTAAACAAAAATGTAAATGCAATTAATATTTTACAACAATTCTTTTTTACTACTTTTGTCATTTAATCATTAAATAAATAATTATTAGAAAGAAAGATTAATAAAATAAAAAAATCATTCTCACTCTCATCACACCTAAAAATGCTCTTATTAAAAAATTGTATTTTTATCATTTACTTTGAGGTGTTCAATTCGATTCTGTATCTGAAAAAGTAGAATATCGTATTGCCTTTTTAAAATTATAAATGTTATGTCAAAGGTTATAAAGCCTAAAATAAAAGTTTGATACTTATAGAATTTAAGTAATAATAATACTCATAAAATAAACATGCCCTTTTGTTTTATGAAACGGCACTGAGGCGCCGTTTGCTACTACACTTTTTATTTTGAGAAAGTGATAATCTTATTTATTCATGTTTATGTTTAGTATAAGATTTTTAAAATTTTATGAGAATTTGATTTTTCCAGGATGTTATTTTGTGTGTAATTTTTTGAAAATACCATCCAAAAATATTATCCTAAGGGTAGTATTTTAAGATTTTTATGATAAGGAGAAATTTAATATAACTAAATATAGTATAAAATAAATTAATCCAATATTTTAGGAATATTTTAGTCTATTAAATAATTTTTTAATAATATTTTTTAAAAACTCATTTTCTAATCATATACCTAAAAATCGTAATTTCCGAATAAAAAAACTCTCCCGTAATAAATGCCTCCTAAGAGTTTCTTCTTTAATTTAATAATTTATTTATATTTTTATAATAATCATTTGAACGTATCCAAATAAAGTAAAAAAATATCTAAGGAAAGATGAGGAGGGAATCAGGAAGAGCCACGTGATGGTGCAACTTTTTGGTGCCTTTCATGTTGTTTTGTGGGTTGCATTGCATAATGCATATCCTAAGTATCTATATAACATGACCCTTTCCAACGTTCATACACTTACAGCTACCACTCACTCAAACTGCGCTAGTACATTGAACATAAGATCAACCCTTTTGCTTCAGGTTCTCTATCTCTCTTTCTCTAAAACTAGCTTGTCATGCTATACTTCCCCTCCCCCTTTTTTTTCCCCATCTAACATATGATCAATAGTTTGAAGTGTTTTTCAGTTTTTCTTTTCTTTTCTTATTATTCCTTTTTCTCTCTGAGATTGTTTGATAAATCTTTCACCCTATTATGATTGTTTGGTTGTCATGAAAATCTTTGTGAAGAGGGGGTTGCTGAAATTAAAAGGGCATGGAAGATATAGCTTGATAGTCTTATGTTTTTTTGTCTTGTTCTGATTTTCTGAGATGGAAGAATCCTCACTCAACCCCTTGTGAATTTGCGTATGGGAATTTTTGGATTATTTTATTTAGTTTTAAATATGTTATTTTGTCTTTCAAAAACCATAATTGAGAATCGGAACAATTAGCAATGATATGTAGTACCTTGCTTCCTTTTTGTTAAATGTAGAAAACAACAATGTTTCCATTCTCTAGTTTTTTTAAATTTTTTTTAAATATTTTTATTTTTTTTACATAAAAGTGATGAAAATCATTGTGGGGTTTTGATATGAAATTTGTTAGTTTCAAATTTCATTTCTAGGCAGCTCTCTAATATGAAAATTTTGTTAGGTTGCATGAGCATGAAGTTAGTTAGCTCACTAATTTGTGAATTGAGGATCTGTGTGTGAAATTAAATTCTTGACACAGAATCTATTCATATATGTGTTATATAGGTATATTTAGATATTCTACATGCATAAGGGCCGACCCAGTTCAAATACCCACTTCGTGAGTGTCTGGGGAAGGGAATACTCTAGGCAGTCTTTCCCTTACTTTTTGCATAGAGATATTCTACATGCATGCCTGTTGTAATTTAACTTTTGTCTTTCAAAACTTGAAATTCTGTAGTTCTGCATCAAGATGGCATCGGTTAATGCTAATGTGACATCACTTCTCTGCAAGAATGGCAACCATGCTTCGAAGTTCTCGAGTACTACGTTCTTGCCTGGGTTTGATGTTGTTGGGCGTGGTGTTTCAAGTGCTTGGAAGAAGGATCTTGTACCATTTTCCATGGCTTTGGTACCTAGAGCCACATTAACATTTGATCCTCCAACTACTAATTCAGACAAAACCAAACAAAGGAAACACACTGTTGACCCTGCTTCTCCAGATTTTGTTCCCCTTCCTTCCTTTGAACAGTGCTTTCCAAAGAGCACAAAAGAATTCAGGTGTGCCTTGTCTTCTTCTTTCATTTGTTTATACTATTAATGGAGTTTTATTTCAGATAATATGTCTTTCCAAACCTTTGTTGGGAAACTGGATAGGCACACATGTTCTCTATCAGCTCACTGCAGTTAATGTATTATCATGTTTACAGGGAAGTCATTCATGAAGAAACTGGTCACGTGCTCAAAGTTCCCTTTCGACGGGTTCACCTTGCTGGGGATGAACCACACTTTGATACCTATGACACTAGTGGTCCCCAAGATATCAACCCAAGGATAGGTATGAAGTTGTTAAGAAACCATGGAAATGGAGAAAAGAAAAGGGTGATCTTATTGATTTGCTGAATTGAACAGAACAAGGAGAGAAACTCTCCTCCAAGGGTTCCACCCTTTTACAACTGAGCACTTGCTTGGTTCTCTCAAGATACAAACTGCTGAATGATCCATTAACCCTTACTTCCCCCGATTTATTCATCTAACTGCTTTGTTTTCCCTTCATTCTTCCAAGCAAATATCCTTCTGTCATAACAAAAGATCAAGCTTTTTGTGCATTTTCTTTATATCTTGAGTGTGTGGTACATTTTCCTTTTGACTAATGTTGGGCTAATAAGGACAATTTTCTTGTTTGGGTGTGTGTGTGGTGTGTGAATGCATGAAACAGCTATAATTCCTATCATACATATATTCTAAGATCCTCTCGTGAATTTCTTGTGAATGAAACATCTATTATTATAATTTTCCACTGCTGTCTGTCTAGCCAGTATTTGCAGATCCTCTTGATAAAAGCATTGTATAATTTCAGATATTAGACAACAGCTTTCACAAAAATACCGATAATTATTTTGTACATGTTCGATAAATTATCCTGTCATTTCTTTAATCACTTGCTTTGTCTATTGCCTATCCAAGTTGCTTCAAACTGTCTTGAGAGACTGCTTGCAACTAGCTTAGTGCTGAGCTACCTCAATTTATTCTGATTGTCTTCCTCTTCCATTCTGAAATTTCCTTGTATTGAATTTCATTTATGGTTCATATATGATATGTAAATATGTAATCTTGTTCCAAAAGGTCTTTATTTTTTTCCTTTTCACATTTTTAATCCAGCAACAGTTTGTGCTTATCTTGAGTTTCTCCAATTTGCTACCATTATCTATATGTGCTCAATTAATCAGGGCTTGTCTGTTATTGTTTAGTTGAAATATCATACTGTGTGGTTAGCCAAATTAGCATTTTCATTTTTATACATTCTTTGATTTGTCCAGATTTACTACTTGAAGAAAAGATCCAAAGTGATGGAATAGTATTTAGTAATAGAGAGAGGTTATACTTACAACCTCTGTTCCTTTACAACCTCTTACAATGACTTTTATGGTTGTTGGATCAAAATCAAATCAATGACTCTCAATGTCATTTTATAACCGTTGATTTGATTTTGATCCAACAACCATAAAAGTGGTTGTAAAAGGTTGTAAGTATAACTTACCTCTTAGTAATATCATTGAAGAATCTAGTTTTGGTGGTTTATGTATACTTACCCCTAGTCTTTGGAAATTTACATTCATCTACTTAGTTTTTTTTTCATGAATTTGATGATTAGGACTCCCAAAATTGCGCAAAGAGTGGGTTGATAGGAGACAGGAAATTGGTCCACCAAGATACACTCAAATGTACTATGCTAAGCAGGGAATCATTACTGAGGAGATGCTTTTTTGTGCCACTCGCGAGAAGCTTGACGCAGAGTTTGTGAGGTCAGAAGTTGCTCGTGGACGAGCTATCATCCCTTCCAACAAGAAGCACTTGGAGTTGGAGCCTACGATAGTTGGAAGAAACTTTTTGGTGAAAGTAAATGCCAACATTGGAAATTCTGCAGTTGCAAGCTCTATAGAAGAGGAAGTTTACAAGGTTCAGTGGGCAACTATGTGGGGAGCTGATACTGTCATGGACCTCTCAACCGGTCGTCACATCCATGAAACTCGAGAGTGGATCCTACGCAACTCGGCTGTACCAGTTGGGACTGTACCTATTTATCAAGCCCTTGAAAAAGTTGATGGAATTGCTGAAAATCTTAGCTGGGAGGTATTCAGGGATACCCTGATTGAACAAGCTGAACAAGGTGTCGATTACTTCACCATCCATGCAGGAGTTCTTCTGAGATACATTCCTTTAACAGCAAAGCGCATGACAGGAATAGTCTCCAGAGGAGGATCCATTCATGCAAAGTGGTCCTTAGCTTATCACAAAGAGAATTTTGCTTATGAGCACTGGGATGACATCCTTGATATATGCAATCAGTATGATGTGGCCCTATCCATTGGTGATGGCCTACGACCTGGATCCATTTATGATGCAAATGACACAGCTCAATTTGCTGAACTCTTGACACAAGGAGAACTGACCCGTAGAGCATGGGAAAAGGATGTGCAGGTGATGAATGAAGGACCTGGACATATACCACTGCACAAGATTCCTGAAAACATGCAGAAACAACTAGAATGGTGTAATGAAGCACCTTTCTACACTCTTGGTCCTTTAACAACTGATATTGCTCCTGGTTATGATCACATTACCTCTGCAATTGGTGCTGCGAATATTGGGGCACTTGGTACGGCTCTTCTCTGCTATGTCACTCCAAAAGAACATCTTGGGTTGCCAAATCGGGATGATGTGAAGGCTGGAGTTATAGCTTACAAGATAGCTGCTCATGCTGCTGATTTAGCCAAATCGCATCCACATGCTCAAGCCTGGGATGATGCTTTAAGCAAGGCAAGATTTGAATTTCGATGGATGGACCAGTTTGCTTTGTCATTGGATCCAATGACAGCCATGTCCTTCCATGATGAAACATTGCCATCAGAAGGTGCAAAGGTTGCCCATTTCTGCTCTATGTGTGGCCCGAAATTCTGTTCTATGAAGATAACTGACGATGTGAGAAAGTATGCTGAGAAACATGGCTATGGAGATGTTGAGGAAGCATTGCAGCGTGGGATGGAAGCTATGAGTGCTGAATTTCTAGCTGCCAAGAAAACTGTCAGTGGGGAACAACATGGTGAAGCTGGTGGAGAGATTTACTTGCCAGAAACTTACTTAAGTTCCAAGGAGAGGTGAGGCTATACCTTTTCACTTGGCATGGATTAAAAAGACATGCTGTGAATCAAGTCTATAAATATGCTAATAAGAGAACTTATACTGAGTAGAAAATCTCATACATAATATGCCATAAACCACATTTTATAAATAGAATTTTGAGATTTCCTCAAGTTAGAATCTAATAACTCATATTTATTCTCATGATGACTACAAAACGGTGGCAGGCTGCATAAGGCTCCCACCATTGTGGGTTTGGGGAGGGTTAGATTTATTTACACAATCTTACACTCACCAGGAAAGCTATTGCCACGACTAGAACCTTGACAATGATCCCAAGGTCACAAGGCAGCAACTTTACCGTTGCACAAGGCTCAGCATTTGTTCTCATAATGACTATATGAGAGTAAACTTTTTTTCCACTTTCATTGTTCATCATATTCTTTTGTGACTTACCAATTGAATTAATGTTATATAAATTGAATTAGTATGCTTCAGCACATCTTAAATCTTAATCATTAGAAACTTCTGAACGTTTTTTGGTTATATTGGTGGTGCTAGCAAGTGGGAGCCTGGAACAATGGTATAACTGCTCTTTTGTGACTGAAAGGTTATATATTCAAATCTAAGAAATGGTCTCTTTGCAAATATGCAAAAGTAAGGCTGCATATAAGGATTGCCCTCACTTTTGCCTTCGCTAGTCGGGGTTTAATGGGAAGTGATTTTATTGGTGATGCAATCACTTAGTTATAAAAAATAAGAGGGTGGAGAGGCTTAAGAGTTCATTGTGCCGCTTTCCCTTTTTAAGCAACTACACAAACATAATGCCTTACTATTTCATGAAAATGTTTGCCAACCATTTGACTTTTCTAGGTTGTTGTTAGCTGAAATGAAATTATTTTGCAGGACTATATAAATGGAGCAAATCATTTCAGAGAACTTGGAGCTAGCTACACAACTGAACTGGCCTATAAGGATGGTGAAGCATTTTCAAGCTGTAGGAGAATACAAAGAGATCAGTTTATGGACAACATTTAAGAATTCCATCTTTATTTTACTTTTGTTATCCAATTCTCATCAATAAAATTGCTCTAGTATCATGTTTAGTACAATCTTTATCTTTTGGGCTATTTTATTAACACAAGAGATGCACCAGGGGTGCCTGCATCTGCATGAGCTCTGGCTACTAAGCTAGGAATGCTTGCAGATCAGGCTGAGATAGTCCCTTTGAACCTGATCAGGGTGATGCCTGCGTAGGGAGCGTGCATTTTTATCTTTTTTTTTTATGCTTCTGCAGGAAGTGTGCGTTATGTACATGGTTTGTGCTAGCTATTTCTGGGAAGCAGATTCAGCACGTTGGTCTTGGTCATGCCAATTGTTCACGATTGGAAAGTAGCTGAACTGGAAGAATATACTACGTGATCTGAATTATTAGTATACCATTGTTAATATATGGTCAAGATCATATAATACCAGCATAAAACCTACTAATCTTATATAATCATGTCTATAATGGAAGATAAAAGTTTTCACTAATAAAATTACGGGTAATAGTTTTCTCGTTATCTCCTACTAACTCATTTATGCAAGTGGTGTCCACTTTAAGGGGAGAGAGAAAAAATAAGGTGGGATTTATCTTGAATTTGTGTGTGTAAGAGATAGACTTTATCTTATGTAACATAAGAATAATAAATTCTACTATAAAGTGGGATTTACTTATGATTAATAGAGATAAGTATTATTTCTTAGTGATTCATTTAAACAAGTGGGATTTACTTTAAGGGGGAGAGAAAAAAAAAAAAAAAAGTGGGACTCATTTATACAAGTGGGATTTACTTTAAGGGGGGAGAGAAAAAAAAAAAGTGGGATCCATACTGAAATTGTGTGTGTAGGAGATAAATTCCTATGTGAGGGCGTGTTGAGATATATAAAACATAAGAATAATAAATTAAGTTTTTTTTTTTTGGTAAAAGAATAATAAATCCTTAAAACTATCTTATTGTATGTCAAAACTTGTATAAATATTATTTGTTATAATTTTTTTAACTACAAATATGTATTAATTTCCTTTAGTAATGATGGGTCCAAAACAAATGTAGCTGATTCATGCCTAGCACTAGCAGCGCCAAGTTAATGACATGAAGACTGATGATTTGAAATGTTAAGAACAATAAAAATATGAAAGGCTCCAATCTGACAATTATTTTTATACGAGAGTTTTTTTTTTTTTTTTAAAAAAAAAATTGTATAAAATTTATTAGAATGAAAAACATTCCTGGAAACAAATGGCTTGTAAGTTACAGAAAAAAATAAATAACGAAAGTCGAACATGCACTACAATCATCTTCTTTCTTCAGACATTGCGTTTGTCTGAAATATTCAGGTTAGGAATTGTTTGCTCCAAAGCCAATATATATGTAAAACTTCTACTTTAGGTTTTTTTTGGTACACATGAATTTAGAATTTTGAAAGCTAATTGAATGCCATAAAAACTCCTACTTTAGGAGCTGAAATCTGCTTGTCAGAACTAAGAATTTGATTCATTGCTGCCCAAGAACTCTCTGGAATCTTCTCAATATAGCTCAACTTTATTTGTAGCGGGAATGTGGCCAAAATTTAATTTTGAGATAAATACACACAATCACTTGTAAGAGTTTGCATACAACTGATACAAGTATCAGTCGTTTCCGTTTATTCAAAAGCAAATTCAATCTTACAGCTACAGGAAGGAAGGAAAGAAAGAAAGAAAGAAAAAGACTATTTATTTTTTCTAATATTTTAATTAAGTAAAATAATTATGTCTGAATCTATATAAATCAGTTTTCCTGCTTTGAAGGTTATCACGTTTGGTCGAACTTTCAGCCCACGCTGGAGGGGACTTGGATCTAATTATTAGGTTTCCATGTTTGGTAAGTAATATATAATCTCGTTATAAATCATCATTGATGTTGGTAGTCATTGTTGGGAATCGGATAGAGCACAAACACGCGATCGCAAAGTAGTAAAGAGAGAAGGGAACAAAGAGCATACATAGAGTTTACCTAGTTCACCCGGTGTAAGGCTGTAAGCTACATTCAGAAATATTTTCTCACGGCACTCATTACAATATTTAATTTATAAAGGGAATATAAATAAGTTTAGAAACACTAAGCAATGAAAATTATTTATGGATCCAAGTACAAATTATTAAAGAAAGAAAAAATAAAACAAGTCAGAGAACCACAACACATCATGCCTCTACTACACATCATGCCTCTACTGTCCCGCGGGTGTGCTGCCTTCACTAGGGGTGGCAATACAGATATTGTCCCACGGGTTGACCCGTGACCCGACCTGTCATGTCAACCCACGGGTACGAGCGGGTCGTATACTGGTTATAAAAATATGACACGTTTTTTTTTTCGTGACGGGTTACGGGTCAACCCGCGAGTTCGCGCATCAACCCGAACAGGATTATTTTTGTAATTTTATTAATTTATATATTGATATACATAGTCATTATTATTTATATATTATTATTTTTATTCATTTATTTTTGTAATTTTATAAAAAAACAGTAGCTAGTTTATTTTTATTTTTCATTTTTATTCTAAATTTATTTATTTTTCAAAAAATATCACCTTTTTTTTTTTTAATTTCAAATTTTGCGGGTCGTGTCTAGAGCCGGCAAAACGAGCTCGGCTTGGCGGGCCAACCCGCCCCATCGACTAAACGGGATGAGGCAGACTGAGTTTTTCAACCCATCTCAAAAGCGAGGCTGGGCGGGGCGGGCTCAGTTTTTGGTGGGTTGATGGCAGGCATAGGCGGGTCAGTGTAAAATAGGCTCGGGCTGGCGGGCTAACCCGCGAAACGGGGAGGGGCGGGCTCAATTTTTCAGTCCACTTTCAAAAGTGGGGTGGGCTGACTCATTTTTTGGCGGGTTGGGGCGGGACTGGGCGGGTCGCCCACTTTGCCACCTCTAGTCGTGTCGTGTCGACCTCTGACCCGCAACGAGCGTGTCCGGTTTTGTCTTTTTTTGACCCATTTACAAAAAATAGTGTATGTGTCGAACGCGTGTCGTGTCGGGTTGACCCGTATTGCCAACCTAGCCCTCACACGCACCCCACTTGAGTGGCTCCCTCGCCCCCGCTCCTCGCCCGCACGTTGACTTTCTCTGCGTTCTGTCAAGAGTCATTATCTAATTATAAAGTATGAGGCATACATAAGAGTCTTTCGCAGTATTATAAGAGTGTGTGCCTTATAAAAAAAATTCAAAATTCTATTGTATTCATTCCTAAATCTAAATTTTTTTATGCATTTTTTAAAATAATATATTCTAATTTATGCAAAAATTAATTATTAATAATCAATGGACTGCTGACTCTTGATATGATAATCAATTAACTTGATAATTGATGAGAATAAAAGCAGACACAGTTTTTACTTAAAAATTTACTTGTTATGTAATGTTATATTATCTCTCTATATATATATATATATATATTATGGGTTTTATAATTATATATCAATAAGAATTACAATTTTTTTATCTCTACAACATGATATTTCAATTCTTATTTTCAACATGAGAATTATAAAACCCATATACTATATATATTATGCATGTATGAATCTTGTGACAGTTGACACTGAAGATGACGAGTCAAAGGTCCAAAATCTACCACGAAAGACAAAGATTACAGTTCTGTCTGATGCACTCTCTCAACTCCCTCTTTCAGGTGCGCTCAACCACTTTTCTTTCCACTCCCTCTTCTATTTCTTTGTTTCTTTTAACAACTCATAACAGAGGCAAGAGAATGCTTGCAATCACTGGTTTCTTGACTCTCAAGAAAATCCAGTGGAAACCCATCTCTGCAAGATCATTGGGTGATGGTTTCACCATTCAAAATTTGATTTTTTTTTTTTTCCTTCATTCATTTCAACTCATTCTTGATTTGGTTTCTTTGGCTTCAATCAGCAAAAGATGTTTACTCGAGCAAGCTTGAATGCAATTGCTGGAAAGCTAGCACGTGATGGCTCCAACCGCAGAACTTGGAAACCATGCTTTCTTATTTTTAAGCCACATCATAATGTCTTTACTGGAAACTATGATGTGAATGTTTTAATTGCGGCTTTGGAAGGGAAAAGAAAGAATGTAATATGGCATGATCGTCGTAAAGGATCACTCTCCATTGATCTTGATGCACCTGAAGATGTTTTAATGGGGATGGTGATTAATGTGTCAGTGAAAAAGGTTGCTGGGATTTGGAGTGTTAGACACTGGATTGCATTGAGAAAGATTGATGGGGTTTGGTATAACTTGGACAGTAACCTTCGTGCTCCTGAACCTTTCCAAGGTACAAACCAAGTAAGAACATTCTTGGATCATACCATTCGTCATGGTGGGGAAATTTTCCTCGTCAAGAATGAGTACAAAGACTGACAATTTTCTGAACTTTTGGGACTTGTGTTTGTTAATATCCTTTGCTGTTGATTCCTGATGTAAATGCAGAACTTGATATTTAAACAATCTGTGTTGTTGGATCGATTTCTATATTAGGAGCAAAACAAATGAATAATTCACCGATAAAGGAGCTGAAAACTCTATTTCTATTATCTCTTTGCTATATTTGATATGAAGTACAAAGGACCTATTTATAGGTCAAAATACAAAAGCTTAAAGACTCCAAACAACACAACTCTTCATAACTAAAGAGCCAAACGACATAACTCTTCATAACTAAAAAGACACAACTCTTCACATTTCTATTTCCTATTTTCTATTTTTATCTCATTAAAATTTAACCCAACAAAACTCCCCCTTAAATTTTAATTCTTCTTTTTGAATTTTCCACCGGTTGATTTTTTTTCGCGCTGCTTCCATGTTGCATTCCTTTCTTCAATTTTTTTGTCTGGCGGTTCCTTCATTGGTGGAAGATAGACAGTCTTGAATTTTTCTCCGTCGACCTCATCCTCCGATATACTTCCACATCCATTCTTACACGTTTGATCATCACACAAGTCATCATACTGATCAGTATCTGTATCACTATAACGTCCCATTAGTTTTATAACACCTATGCCATTTTTAATACTTTCAGATTCAACATGTGCTACATTAATAGCACGTTGGGCCTCATCAACCACAGTAACCCCATCACTCATTGAGGACCGTTGATTCCCATCATCAAGCAAATAACTCAACGCATCATTTTCTGATTTCGCCCCATGATCTTCTTCTGATTTATGCTTGAGCCAAAATGATTCCGCCATAAAAGTAACTCTAGGCTCTTCATCGTCGGGTTCCCTATCCACAATCACACCTTCCATTTTTCCGATCTCAGTTTCTTCATCGCCGGGTTCTTCTTCATCACCGGGTTCTTCTTCAGCAAGTCCAGCTTCCACGCGCCTCATCGATAGAATCTCAGACCACCGTCCTCCAGGGAATTGGTCACTTTTCGGTGGTGTCGACATCTTCCACTTCCACCATAAATTCAATGCAGTCTCCGACTTCTGACTTTCAACCCGAACCGCGCCTATGCCGGTCTCCGATATCAACCTCATTACGCCGGGGTCAAGCTTTTCTCCAAAACATGAACTCAGTGATTTAGTCAGAATCTCCCCCATCCCGGTTATCAACACGAAACTCGGATTCGCTATCTCCTCCATGCCGGTCTCCATCAAGCACCTTGGCTTCTCAACCTCTTTTCTGATTTTCGACTCTGTCTCCAGACACTCAGGTTCCGCGAAGTCTTCTACCTCGACAATGGACTTGTCGTTCCCGTCCTTCTCCGCTTCGATCTCGGTTCCTTCATTCTCCTCCTCTTCTATCTCAGCTCCTTCGTTCTCCTCATCTTCTATCTCGGCTCCTTCGTTCTCCTCCTCTTCTATCTCGGCTCCCTTGGCCGCAGTCATCTCCATCGTCTTCTTCTCCGAGTCGTCTCTTACGCGCTCCGACAGGTCAATCTCCTCCGCGGATGCGTTGCTGTTGGCAATCTCGGATTCCGCCATCTCGGTCTCTTCTTCATCCGCATCATTCTCCTCATCTTCATCATCATCATTGAAGATTTCATCTTCTTCATTAATCAGATCAAAACGTCCAGGCAAGTATTTTGTTATGAAGGCCATTAGAAAATCCTTCCACATATTATTAAAGTCGCGGCAGTTCCATGTACGAAACCATTTGATTGCGCTTCCTCTGAGTCTTCTCATGGCTACCTGCCATTTGTCCTCCGTCCAGCTTTTTTCTTTCCGAAAAAATTCCTTCAAACAGAGAAGCCAATCTAATGCTTCATCTTTATCTCCATGGAAGAGTGGCACCTCCAACTCGCTCTTTTTCTCCATAGCTCTGATACCAATTTGTTAGATCGATTTCTATATTAGGAGCAAAATAAATGAATAACTAACTGATAAAGGACCTGAAAACTCTATTTCTATTATCTCTTTCACAGGCTATATTTGATATGAAATACAAAGGACCTATTTATAGGCCAAAATACAAAAGTTTAAAGACTCCAAATAACACAACTCTTCATAACTAAAGAGTCAAACGACATAACTCTTCATAACTAAAGAGATACAACTCTTCACATTTCTATTTCCTATTTTCTATTTTTATCTCATTAAAATTTAACCCAACAATCTGGCATATCATAAAGAGACTATTGTGTACACCAGCATAAGATAGAAACTGATTAAACATTCCCTAGACTGTGACTCAGAACGAGTTGCTGAATGAAATATCATTTTTGTGAGATTCTTTGTTTGTTATTGAGAATCTTTAATTGCAGTTTCTTGGGGTATAATTTCCTCTGCTTAAAGTTGTGTGAAACTAGTAATCGCTGCTTAATGAGTGTTACCCCCACCTCCCTCATTTTCCAATAACAATTTTCTTATTATGGGGGAATTTGGACAAAGATAAGGGAAAAGTGCCTCTGATTTTAAATGACAGAGACACAATTTGTGTAATTTCATAGACTCAAAAAAGTGAGATGCACATCTTTATTTTTTTTCAATGGGACCTACACACACCTCTTTGTGTTTATGTAATGACACAATTTATATCATTTAAAATGACACATTTTTTCCAAAACGTAATTGGCTTAAGTGTTGAACCCATTTAAAATAATAAATGTTCCTACTTTGTTTGATTTTACTCAACCTAGCTAGTAAATACCCTTCACCAGAAAATTTCTGGCATAGAACTATCTTAGGCACACTTATGTGGGACCCTCATAGATGTGTCTTTGACTAAGTAATGCATCATATGGGAGGCAGTGCATCAGAAATAGGAAACAAAGAGAGCAAAGTGTATCTGCTCATTTTAGTTTTTACTTATTACCCATTTATTATTCCTCTTTTCTCACCACCTTAACCCACCTTGTTGGCACATGTCTTTGTTTCTTTTACACAGCTCTTTCATACCCATATGAGAAACACACACATGTATACTTGTTTCCGGATTGAAATCATCTACAGTTTTATTCTATAGACAAAAAACAAAAATCATAAACATAACGAAATAAATATAAACCGTTGGATTGAGTACTTCACATCATGCAGTTCCTTATTGCAGTTCCTCATTTCATAATTCCAACCTTTCCAACAACTCTATTGCTGGTCTTACCTACAATTCCTTTTATCCTTGACCACATAACATTCACATCACATGCACACTCTCTTATTCTCTCTCCCTCCTTTTGTATATAATACTATCATTATGCCAAACTAAAAAAGAGAAACACAATAATGAGTCACAAAAGCTACTTCTTTGAGAAAACAACCTTGTCCTGGAAACAGAACACTAAGAGGAGAACTTCTAGAAACCAGCATGCAAAGAGCTGCATGTTCAGGATTCCTTGGCGCTCTGAATTTTCCCCCATTAAGTTTCTGAAGGGTGTTGCAGAAAGAGTGACAAAAGCTTTTTGCTTGTGTTCTGTGAGAAGATCTTCAAACCGAGGTTCATCTTCCATGGGAAGATCAAAACCCATAGGGGTCTCTGTCGATTATTATAGGACAGCTGCTGTTGAGGACTGCATTGATTTCATCCACACTTCCTTTTCTAGATCAAATTCTTTAACCACAACAATAGCCAGAGAAGAAGTTATGCACACTTTTTTAAAAAACTATCAATCATAGACTCTTAAGGTGTGGTTGCTACTATATTTTAGTGTCTATGTTCTTGTATGTGTTCATGTTTACAAAATAACAATGGTGTGACCAGAAGGTTACTGTGTAATATATCATATATGTTTACTATGTGGCCATACAAACATAATCAGTTGTATCTTCATTGTATGAGCTTCTAAGTTCAAACTCTGCATTTCATTTCAGCTAAAACAGTAATTTGTTCTTTCCTTTTGATACTTATTTTTAAAAATTAATTGATATATGAGGTACGATCCTTTGACACCGGTGTCAAAATTCAAATTTGACACCTCATCTAAGAGCCGTTAGATAAAAAAAGATCAACGGCTCTGATTTGTAAGCATGTGATACCATTGATCTTTTTTGATCTAACGACTCTTAGATGAGGTGTCAAATTTGAATTTTGACACCGGTGTCAAAAGATCCCATCTCTTGATATATTATGAACAATTATTAGGGGGAAATTTTAAGTATAACAGTGCACATGCTTAATTAGCAATATTCAATTAGAACCATTTAATAGGTGTCACATTCCAATTCAAGTTATTCTCAACGGAGTATTATAAGCCATAAAAAACATGAATTAATAGTTTCATACCATTGGCAAATTGAATAATCATCTTAACTTTAATCATTAAGTTCTTGATAAGCATCAAATTAATCTGAATGGTTTTATGCTGAATTGCTGACCATTTTGCAAGAGATGATATATAGTGCTTCTGCCAAGGTTATCTGAGCTCAACGTTAGAGTCAAAGCTCAAAGCAGAAAGCGTTACTTTCAAGTTTGAAACTTGCCTTATTGCTCTTTTTGTTATGACATCAAATCACATCTAGATGATCATAATTTACATCTTGGGTCAATTCCATTTAACCTTTGCCGCTTCTATATACTAACTGAATAGTAAATTAACTTCTGATTTCATTGAACAAACAAAATAGGCTACAATTGTTTCTTTTCTTAAATATATCTCCAACATAGACAACAACAATAGCAGGGTGTTAAAGCTTATCTTCTTAGGTTGTTCTCTGCATGAAATGAAAATTTCTATTTTAAACGTTGAGATTTGGATGACATTACCAGAGACAACACATAATTTTAAGTATATTGTCTAGACAAGTAAAGTAAATTACCAAAATATCCAAAGATAGCAAGAGTTCCAATTGTTAAACAGATTGTACCTTGTTGGCAACTGATCCAAAATGAATAGATTTGTTCTCTAAATACAATGACCAAGAAAAAAGCAAACATAACTTATAAGATTCCATAAGGCCAAGAGGTTGAAAAGCTAAGTGAACAAGACAATAATGCATGCACTTGAAATAAGTAAATGCAAGGTAATTGCTTCAGTTCTTGGCAAACAAGCCTCCAAAGCCACCACCCTTCTTCTTTTGTGGCACTGACACTGAGTTCTTGCGGCCACTAGTGGTGCCTCCATTCTTCTCCTCCACCTTCTTGAGGATAGGGTCAGTCTCTAGCATCTGGTCTTCCTTCAGCAATCCTCCAATAATCCAATCCCAAAGTCCTTTCTCCACTTTGCTACCACCATCACCCTTTGCTGCAGTAGCTGCAAAGACACTACTAGTTGCTGGAGCAAATGACATGATCAGTGAAGCCATCTTCAAAGCTTAGAGAAGTTTTGGTGAGTTTGAATAATGGAGAGTGGAGGCCAAGTGTAAATGATAATGTAATATATGTAATGTGGTTGCATCTCACAAGTGAATGTGAGCCGTTGGATTGGTTTTGAATGGTGACTTGGGAACTCTATAGCATGAGCTCTCCACAAGTGTCTTATCTTGATTGTTTATAATTTTTTTGGTGCCTAAAATTTTTCATCAGGAAGGGAAAAAATTATGGCAAGTTGAGGAGGGTTTTTCTCCAAGTTGAGGGTTCATCCTTAGCTGGTGAGGCTGTGAATTTGACATGTGGTTACACTAAAACCATTGCCTCTTCCACTCCATTTTCAGGTTGAACATTACCTATGTGAGTAATGGGCATTGCCCACTTCTATGGGCCTCTTATTAGGATCCCCTTTTTAGATAGTGGTCCTTAGTCCATTAGACAGTGTCATAGTTTATGACTTACTACCTTTGGCTCCAAAACATATTGGAAAATAAACAAAGGTTTACGCCCTTTGACATGTAATATTTTTGGAGTAAATATCCTTTTCGCTCCTTAGCAAATTTTACGATATCCGCTTTAGTCTCAAACAAATAGAAAGGCTATTTGGGGTCCCTAAGAAATTCAAAGTGGACCCATTTTAGTCTTTTTGAGGGACTAATGTGGGTCTTTTTTGAATTTTTAAGGAACCAAAAATAGTTTTTTTATTTGTTAGGGACTAAAGCGGACGATATCTTGAAATTTGATAAGAACCAAAAATGGTATTTACTCTAATTTTTTTATAAAAAAATGTAAGGATAAGTTCATGTACAATCCACTCGATTCGTATTCTTGCAAGTCCAACTTGAGTATTAAAATTTAAGAAAATGTTTTTCTCATGTTGCATGAGAAAAATTTGTCCCATGCAACACACATAAAGGTAGATGGGTCCCACTAAAAAATTTAATTTGTGTATGTTGCATTTAAACGAGAAAAATCAAACCCAAAAGTCTATCCTTTTAAACTTGTAAACTGATTCATGTGTCTATAAGGCTATAAAAAAATTATTATAACTTAATTGTGCTATTTTTTTATGCATACCATTACCAGTTCTGTATCTATATACATGATAATATAATGTGCTACCAAAATTAACTGGGCTCATTTGAATTTTCCGTGCTGCATAAGTTTCTAGAAAAAACCATGTCGTCTGCAAATATTGGTATATAAAAACATTGAGTTTAATGTTTTTTATGTTATAAGAGATAAAATTATCTTATGAACATATATAAAAGTGTGGGGGGCCATGTGAAGAGAAGAGAGAAAGAAAAAATATAGGTTTCGCACACCGTTAGGTGTGTGTAGGAAATAAAATCAGGGAAAAACTACTCTACGTGTGATAACTTTCTCTCCTACACACCCTTCCATAACTTCCATAATTGTGCCACCTTTTTCTTTTCTTTTCTTTTCTTTTTATTTTTCAGATGGCGGAGCCCACAAATTTATCTCTATGACATGAGATAACTTATCTCCTTTAACATGAAATTAATAAAACCTATAAAATTATCTCGCATGACACACGAGAGATATTAAACCAAAAAACATTTATCTATTTTGTCATAGGCTTTAATAAAATTGTGTTATGTCGTTTTGGGAAAAATTTAAAAATTATAATGAAAAAGACGATTATAACCCTGAAATAAATTATAATTACAAAAATACATCGATTTCCGCCTCAAAATAATGTCGTTTTGGGTTCATTGTAGATAAATTATCTACGTTGACATAGAAAAGCGAACTCTTTCTTATATCGCTTTTGAATTAGAAAAACCATATGCCTAAAAAGTCACGTGTTCCTTTTCATAAAGGCAAAAGAAGAAAATAGAAATCATGGGTTGGTTAGATTGCAAGGGAAAAAGAGGCTAAATAAAGGAGACGTTTCTTATGTGTTTTATTACAAGTTTCTTTTTCTTTCAAACGTTTGCTCCTCTATACTCAATAGTCAAGCCAGTTATTAACTATGTTCGTTGATTTATACATGTTTTTCTGACACACCAATTATGCGGATTGTTCCAAATTTTGCAGCAAAACACATTTTCTCAGTTCGGGTAAACCATCTCTAACTACTCTTTTTTCTTGCACTCTACACTGTATTGTGCGCATAAGAATACAAATAAAAAAAAGGAGGTTGGCATATTTTTTTTTTTTTTTTTGATAAACAGGTTGGCATATATTTATTAAAATTATACATTGAACCCATTTCATAAAATTAAATACACTAATAAAAGGCCAAACCCAAAAAATTCTAACATTCTCGTGGGCAATATTATCAATGATAGGATTTTAATTTATTTTGAAATCATTTTATTTAAAATTAGCGTATTATTTTTACATAATTTTAAGCACATTAAGTGTAAGACTTAAATTTTCAAAATATGATCAAGACCTATAATCAAGCAAAATAACTTTTCTTGCAAGGCAGAAAATCAAAACACCATTAATCACGTTATTTTAAAAAAATTGAATAGAAATTGTAAACAAAAAATGATAACATGACCAATAAATAAAAATAAGGATTTAGAACATATAAATATGAGCTCTTTTGCGAATGAAAAATATTTCATATAACAGCAAACAATGTCAAAAAATTTAACATTTGTGCGCCGCAGAATTTTTGCTGTTAAAATCGTTTCGAGCATGCCACGATCAATTAATTTATGAATTAACCCCATAAATAAATCAAATAAAATATCAATTCAAGTGATACAACATTCTAAATATTTTATTTAACAAGAAGTTCCATTAAATTTGTAAATAAACTACTGAAGTAGTATACGCCTACTCAATTAAGCAAACAAACCTCAAACATGAATGAAGAATTGCTCAAATCATTTACAATTTTCCAAGACCATCAAAAGAATAAACCTTAATTAACAAATTGGGGGAGCAACATTAAGTGCAGCGAAATATCATAAAATAATTTACAAGATTCACAAAGGAATAAACAATTAATAAAAAAGAAGTCTTGTCCTACGTCATTATTGACAAGCCATCACGCGATTCACTGCAGATTTCCATTTTTTCCCCTTAAACAAACGACTCAAAAACAACCTTTCATCTTATTCAGGTTCATTTCAACGTAAAAAAGCATTACACACCACTTAAAAAACAACCTTTCGTCTTGTTCAAAACCGAAGCTTCATGCAAAGTAACTTTTTTTTATGGGTTTTATAATTCTCATGTAACATGAGAATTGAAATTTTATGTTGTAGAGATAAAAAACATGTGAGACCATATGTTAGAAAAAATTATCCGTAGAACCCACATCAGCACGGAATTCGAAGAGTGTGTAGGAAGATTGCAATTCTCATGTTAAAAGAGAATTATAAAACCCTTTTTTTATAATCCAAGAATTCAAACAAAAACTCCTCTATCTCCTGTTTTTTCATACTTTTTTTTTACTCCTAATAACCACTAAAAAATATACATTTTACATAAATTAAACTAACGTGAAGTGGAGAGAGAAAACCTAAGACGAAGTGAGGTAATTAGGTAACCAATTAAGCATCTAGTCATCATATACATCAATAAAAGTTTGACATTTCGTTTACCCAAAAGAAAAAGCATTCTAATTTTAGTAACCAAAAGATAGAAAAATAAAATAAAAATAACACCCTGAGAATAAGTGCATGCATGGATGGTTCTACTTTTCCGGTAGGTATCACACATACACTGAGTTTCTATCAACCTAACAGAGACTCCACGATGCCAAAATATTCCCAACCACCTCTCCTAAACCCTTCTTCTCACTATATCATTCTGTAAATACATATATAAACACCAATCTTTCTCTTATTTTCAGTTCAAGCTTAAAACCCAATTTCATACAAGTGTCATAATAACCATGATCATGCAAATGGATACACTCCCTCTTCTCTTCACCCTAGCAGCTTCATTATTTGCTTATTTCCTATGGTTCCACCACCTAGCTCGAACCCTAACCGGTCCAAAAGTGTGGCCATTCGTTGGCAGCCTCCCGGTTCTCTTCAAGAACCGTAACCGGTTTCACGATTGGGTCGCCACAAACCTAAAACAAACCGGCGGTTCACTTACTTACCAAACATGCATCCTCCCTCTCCCTTTCTTGGCTCGCAAGCAAGGGTTTTACACAGTCACAAGCCACCCAAAGAACATAGAGCACATCCTCCGGACCCGGTTCGACAACTACCCGAAAGGACCGAAATGGCAAACCGCGTTCCACGACCTATTAGGCCAAGGAATCTTCAACAGTGACGGCGAGACATGGCTCATGCAACGCAAAACCGCTGCACTTGAGTTCACAACACGAACACTAAGACAAGCAATGGCTCGGTGGGTGAACCGAACCATAAAGAACCGGTTATGGTGCATTCTAGACAAAGCCGAAAAGGAAAAAGTTTCAGTTGACTTGCAAGATATTCTTCTACGTTTAACCTTTGATAACATTTGTGGACTCACCTTTGGTAAAGACCCTGAAACCCTTTCACCTGAACTACCTCAAAACTCGTTCTTCGTTGCATTTGATGCTGCCACTCAAGCCACGTTGCATAGGTTATTATACCCTGAAATAGTTTGGAGGGTCGAGAAGTTTCTAAACATTGGTGTAGAGAAGAAGCTGAATAAGTGTTTGAAGGTTATCGATAGTTACATGAACGACGCTATTTCTGCTCGTTATGAAGCTCCTTCCGATGACTTGTTATCACGGTTTATAAAGAAGCGCGACGGCGACGGAAAACCCTTCAGCGACGCTGTGCTTCAACGCTTTGCGTTGAACTTTTTGCTCGCCGGAAGGGACACGTCATCAGTGGCGCTCAGCTGGTTTTTTTGGCTTGTAATGAACCACCCTCACGTGGAGGAGAGGATTTTGGACGAGTTGACGACGGTTTTGGCTGAGACTCGCGGTGGAGAGCAACGGAGGTGGGTGGAGGAGGCGGTGGACTTCGAGGAAGCTGAGAGGCTTGTTTATCTGAAAGCTGCTTTGGCTGAAACGATGCGTTTGTATCCCTCCGTGCCGGAGGATTTCAAATACGCTGTCTCCGATGATGTTTTGCCGGACGGGACGGTGGTTCCGGCAGGTTCAACGGTGACCTATTCGATATACTCTGTAGGGAGGATGAAGAGTGTGTGGGGTGAGGATTGCATGGAGTTTAAACCGGAAAGGTGGATTTCGGTTCAGGGAGACCGGTTTAAGTTCGAACCGCCAAAGGATGGGTTCAAGTTCGTGGCTTTTAATGCTGGACCGAGGACTTGTTTAGGGAAAGACTTGGCTTACCTTCAGATGAAATCCGTGGCTGCGGCTGTGCTGCTTCGTTACAGGCTGTCTCCAGTTCCCGGTCACCGAGTGGAGCAGAAGATGTCTCTCACTCTCTTCATGAAACATGGGTTACGTGTGTTCTTGCATCCACGTGAGCTTCAACCATCACGTGTTGCTGCCACCTCTGCATAGGAAGACAATGGTTTGGTCATAAAGACAAGAGTACGGAGGGCAGTGTGGTCATTTCACATGGATATAATGTCAATTTATTATTTATGTTTCTATGTCGATACTGTTTTATTGCTTGTGGGTGGGTGTGTTTGTTGTTGGGTTGGGTCTTGGGTGGGTGATTCAAACTTGGGTGTGTCCTTTGTTGTTTATTTACATATCGGAAGATACAGGTTTTTATATTCATGTTCTTAATCATTAATACAATTACACAAATATATGATTATAAAATACTTTTTTTTAATTATTCGAAATTTTATACATGCAAATTATTATAATTATTATATGCAGGTAAACTTTTTTCTTTTGTAGAAATATATGCAGGTAAATTTAATTCAACTACTAGTGAAACTTTCCTACTTTCTTTATCCTTTGACCATTAAAATTTCAATTTTCCCATTAATTAGATTAATCAGATTTGTTTTCGGATGAAATATTGAAACCCTCTTCATTATACATATATGTAGAGGTGGCAAAAATTACCAATCCTTAAAATTGGTTGTTCAACTGTTGCTCCTAAACCTATCTCACAAATCTAACATGGCGGGTTATTAGGCCTAGGCGGGTCAGTGTATTTTTTTATCTTCTTTACATCACTTAACCCGCTAAACGGGGCAAACATGAATATTCAGCCCACTTTCAAAAACGGTACAAGAAATTTTTGGCGGGCTGATCAGTGTGGTGTATGGTGTCATTTTACCACCTCTACATACATGACTGAACTAACCCAAAATTTCCCATCCTTAAAATTGGTTGTTCAACTGTTGCTCCTACACCTATCTCACAAATCTAACATCATTATATTCTAGGGTTGTTGCACACTTATTTTTTATCTTCTTTACATCACTTTTCCTTCCGTATAAACATGATTGGTCACTGTACAAGAAATTTTTCCTTCAGTGTGGTGTATGGTGTCATTTTACAATTACTCGAATCAGTTATTTACATGGATAAAAGCATTTTTAAAGATAGGTATATTTTGATTGTGACTGTCACAACCTTACACAGATTAAAAGCTGTTTGACCATTCAGGGATGCCTTAATGACATGTATACCACCAGGATATAACGTCAATTTATTATTTATGTTTCTAAGTCTATACTATTTTATTGCTTTTGGGTGGGTCTGTTTGTTGTTGGGCTGGGTCTTGGGTGGGCAATTGAAGCTTGGGTGTGTCTTTGTTGTTTATTTTTCACATCAAAAGATATAGGATTTTGCATCCACACCGAAACAAGATACACGATACAATACTCCAACATATCATTTTAAAAATTATTAGATTTTGACATGTTATGACACATTTTGATATTAATTAATATTTTTAATTTATGTAGCGTATATTATATTTAATATTCAATAATATAATAAAAAAATAAAACTAAACTTATAATGCCAATCAATTTTGCAAAGAAACATAAGATGTAAATATTTACTATTATATTTTCAAATTAAAAATCTTTTATACACTCTAGTGAGATTTACTTGATATCAATTTTAAAGTTTTATTATATCAGCTTGGTAAAACATTGATAATTTTTTTTATGACATATAATAAAATTTCAAATATTATAGATGTCAGAGTATCACGAAATATCGTGGAGGGTCGAAATATCGTGCTACATTATTGTTAATCAATAATACAAAACACAAATATATGATTATGAAATTATTTTTTAATATTGGAAATCATTTACACGTGCAATTTTTTTTATTATTATCATGGAAATATATCAACGTATATTTAATTCAACTACTAGTAAAATTAGGGATGATAATCCACATTGACACGACATTAAAATCGGGTTAAAACATGTGTTAGGGACACGATCCGTTTATTTTGCGGATTGAAATGACACAATATGAATAATCCACAACTTCAAAGTGTGTTATTTATTATATAGGTTAATACGACATGATACCAATTATGTAGGTGTGTTTAGGTGGATTCCAAACTGAATTTAGTGAAAACAATATAAAATTAAAAAAAGGAGATTAAGGCTATCACTATTACAAACTCTTCTTCCTCGTCAAAATATGCAGAGCTGGTTTTCTTTTCTCCAAAAAAGAAACCCGCTTGAAAGAAAACAAAGACAGAAAATCTTTTTCACTCTTTCTCTTGTGCTTTCTCTTCTAATCATCTTCGTTTCCAAGCAAGCTCCTCTCGTGAGGTTGAGCGAAAGTCTTGTGATATTTTCTTCAAGTTTCCTGCATTGTTGCAAGATATCTCTTCGAAGGAAATCAGATTGGGAATCTTTAATCATATTTTGGGGCTTTTTATGGTATATTTTGAAAAACTCAAATCTGTTTGTTATTCATTAATTTGGTGTCTCTGTTCTGAAAATTTGAGATTCGATTAATGCGCCTCTGTTCTGAAAATTTTACAGTTTCACTAATTCACATGTTAGTATCTTGATTTTCTGATTTCATGTGATATAATCTGAGAATAATATCTTGATATATTCATTATTAGAAGAGGGAGGTGCCTCGTGAACCAACAAAGGTTACTGATAATCTTTCTTCCCTTTTCCTATAACCAAATAAGTGTCTTTATATATGACACCATCAAACACAATAGAGGAAAGCAAGAAACGTGAAGAAGCAACAAAAGAGTAAAGTTCCCTTAACCCCACCAATAACAGAATAACACCTCTCACACACACAACAAAATATAACAACCCACATCTATTACATATCAGCTATAACAACTTCCTTAGTCACACTCCAAGCACCCCTGTTTGTTACACTTGGAAATCCCTCTTCTATTTTGGTTTAATCCTGTTTCTCTCGTACCATCTGTTATTTGGGCTTGGTTGATGGTCCAATAAGTTCTAGTCCAGGTCCATATCTACATATACTTGATTTCTTCCTCTTCATTAGTCAGCCCACTCATAATAGAAGCTCAATCATGAATATCCAGATCCATTGTTGCTGAAATTTTAAGGTTTTTAATACTTATATCATTAGTTTGATTTTCTGCATATGGTATAGAATTTTGGAGTTTAGTTTGTGTTTTATTGTGATATATTTAGTGTGATAGGACATTGTATTGATGGCATAATTTTTTTTTTTTTTTACAAATCTAAAAATTATGTATTATGTGTTAAAAGTGGAGTAATTGTGTATGGTAAATATGTCCTAAGTGTGTGAGGTGAAATCTAGTGGGTTGACTACCTTGTCTTGGCTTGAGACTGTTTCTTAAGGCCTTGAGCCTCAAGAGTCCACTAGGGATGTGCATGGGTCGAACCGAACCGGATTTTTTGAAAAACCGAAGCGAATTGGTTTAAATGGTTTGGTTCGAAAGTGGTTCGGTTCAGTTCAAAACTGGTTCGGTTTGATTCGAAACCGGTTCGGGTCAATCATCTTTTGAAAAGAAAAGAAAATTAAAATTTAAAAAATAAAGTTATAAAAATCAATTTGGTTCGGTTTGTGAAATGGTTCGGTTCGGTTCGGAAATGGTTTGGTTCTTAAACCGGCTCTAAAAACCGGTTCAGTTCATGAACTGGTTCTTTAAAAACTGGTTCGGTTCATGAACTAGTTTTTAAAAACCGATTATTTTAAGGGGCGGTTCGGTTCGGTTCATGATTCGGTTCAGTTTTTTGGTTATTTTGCACACCCCTAGAGTCCACTATGGTGTGTGGAGTTCTTGTGTGGGGGGAGTTGGTGAACTCTTAGGTTCGGCTTGAGAGAATTCTCAGAGCTTGGAGCGACGTAGGCAATAGGAAGATTTTTGGTATTTTGTTTGATTGCTTGCGTGATGCGTGTTTGTAAAATGATTCATTTGTGATCAATAAAATCTGCAGCTACTTCAATCTGAACGTAGCATCGCATTGCACTAAGGGGTGTGAACTAGGATATATCATGTGTCTCTGTCTTTGTTTTTAAATTCTGAATTTTCTATATTGAGGTAGAAAGAAACACTAATTTTGATTAAAAATGCTGTAGCAATTTTTATGTGATATTATAGTGTTGTACCGGTTATCTGTTGTATTAAAAATTGTTGTATCTGGTTACCTGCTTTGTTTTGTTGGATTTAAGTGCTGCTTAATATTATCTCTGCTTTTCGATTTTTGGATATTAATAAATTTATGTTTTGATTAAGAAAGCTTGTAACTGTGTGTATACTCTGTAAAGGTCAGGTACGCTTTTATGTTGACATACATCATAAAGAAATTTATAGGGCATATTGGAAACTTAGATAAAATTAGCAATATTGAAACATTTTGCATTATTCATATGAATCAGATTTGTTTTTGGTTGAAATATTGAAACATTTGGCATTATTCATATATGAAAACTAACCCAAAATTACCAATCGTATTCATATATGCTCATAGGTGAAATTGGTTGTTCAACACATGCTCTTAAACCTATCTCATAAATCTAACATCATCATATACTAGGGTTGTTGTGAAAAATCTAAAAATTCTAGGTCGTGTATATAATTATAAAATACCAAACAATAATAAAATCAAATAGTAAATGTGCATATCTTGTTGGGCCATCACAAAGCAGGAGAGAAATTGGTTACCTGTCACGAATATAATACTTGTACAGCCATGATCAATAATTTATAAAGTCTTTCAGGTTATATCTCTTAGCCCATTATAAAAAAAGTGCAAACAAAAATAAAAAAATAAAAAAATAAATAAATTGACCTATTTCGAAGGTGTAATTCCATAAATATACATAAATTCAATATATATCCAAATAGCATAATATAGAACAAAATCATTCAAAAAGTTTGTGTGAAATAAATTGGGAGAGATAACAAGTAGTATAAAAAATATAAATAAATATTTATATACTAAGGCCGAGCTTCTGAATTAGATGGGGCTTAACCCCAATGTGAATAGGCTAGAGAGGGGACCTAACCAGATATCTTGAAAAGAGTTTGTGTCCACTGGGTCCTCCCATCATGCAAACCAGTGTCACACTAAAGCCTATATTGCTGTGGAATTAGGCCTAACAACAAATGTCATAAGCCCAACTCAACATGATCACAATGGGCTAATCAAAATAATAGGAATTGGAATATCCATTAACCCGATTAATTTTAAAACATAAAACTAATTAATTAATATTGCTCACATGAATAAAATCTTCCAACATTCTCTCATTTGGGCTATATTAATTAATTTGATATTATTTTGAAAATGACTCCATCAGGTTAATAACTAAAAAATTGTTTTATGTGACCACGATTTTGAAAAGCAATATTCCATTTCCAATTCCAGCATCTCAACATAATTCAATCTAACATAGCCCTGTCATAGGAATATGGCAACCAATATACCGAAAATATCATAGTATATGACCTTCCACACTCACATACAAAAAATATTACATCTTAATGAATCAGGGCCTAGTAGTGTAGTGAGAATTGTTGCCAAAATGTGATCAATAACGTAACACACTAATTCTTATCGGTCCTCAATGCAATTTCTCAACAACATGAAATCACATTAATATAATTTCCAAGTAACATGAAATTGCACTCCTTAATGCAATTTCTTAACAACATGAAATTGCAACTTTCAATCCAATTTCTTAACAACATGAAACTGAAATAACGTAATTTCTAAACGACATGAAATTGCTCAGGTTAAATAAACCAATATGTCAAAATACAACATGAGATCTCAAAATTTGTGACATCCAGTCATCTTTAAGCTTACAACATGCTTAAAGATACTATTTTATACATATATTTCTCGGTCGATAGGAGAAATGACAATAACAATGATGATCATCAATTATGAAAATTCAAACAAATATCACAAAATCATCATTTGTTTGCATAGAAAAGTGATCAAAAAAGAAAATTAAATATGATACCCACTGGTCAAGGGAATGAAAAGAATCTAAAGAACTCTTGTATACATAAAAGAGGCTACTCCAAGATCTTTCCTATCAAAGCTTTTAGATAAAAATGCTCTTTTTTCATTCAGTAAATCAACATTTTAGTGAGAAATAAAATGTCATCTACATAAAGTACTCAGAATATACATTTACTCTCACTTACTTCCATGTAGATGCATCGGTCAAATATATTTAAATTAAACTAAAAGAATTAACAAAAAAGTTCATTGTTAAGGCAAAAGGAATGCATCAGAATAAACTATAGGCAAGATACAACTTTAATCAAAGTAAGTTATTACAACGAGGCCAACACAACAAAACACTCTCCTTTAGGTAGAATACACATACCAAGGTCATAAACAAGGTCAGAACCTCAGATGAGTTATTCAATGAGAACTACTGGTTATCATAATTAGGCCAACATAATAGTACATTCCCCTTTGGTCAGTATGCATAAGCCAAGGTTTAAACCAAGGTCAATCAATGAACATAACATTGAGTTCGAAAATCTATCCCCTTTGAGCAGATAGTTCTCTAGACCAATGAGTCTCCAATAATTTCATCTATAACCTTAACAAAAATTGCGCAGTGAGCATATACATTGGCTTCAGTGGTTTGTTCTATTTGGCCAGACAAATCACCTAGACCAATGCACCCCTAATAACTTCATCTCCAACAAGCTTCCAATCAAAACACACAGTAACCCCCTTTGGGCAGGAAATTGTATGAAATAACCAGTAGTATTACTCAAATTAAAAGGAAATCATGAATCAATACAAACAATCTTACTTTGGTGCTAATCACCTATAGTAATTCATAGAAACCCTTGCACCTCTTGCCCGAAATTATAATACAGTCCACAAGTTGAACACAATTTAAATTCAATAGCATTCTCAAAAAAGGTTTTGCACCTAAACAATTCAAGCGAAAGCATACAACTCAATAAACAAGAATATTCTAAAAATTATACATGTTCATTTCTTATAATTTAACATAGTCAATAACTCAACAATGACATGGTGATTGTTAACAACAAAAGTAACTAATTGACATACATAATACAATAAATTAGTCATGGGCAATAATAAAAATAATTGAATATCATAAAATCCCCTTCAGGCATAGTATATAATATATAATTATTTTTTATCTCATGAAGATTTAATAACAAGGAGAAACACATAAAATTATAAAAATTCATTCTGTTTGGGTAGACAAATTTTTAAATTATACATATTTCTCCTTAATATCACATGCAATTTAAAAATAATTTATCCCCTTTAGGCTGATAAATACTGTTAAGTCACGTATTCCCATTAATAATTTCTTCATGTAATTTTTTAAATATAATAATATTTCAAAATAATATATCAACAACAATGTCCAACAATATGAAACATTTAACAACAAGTGTTTTTAACAACATAAACATTTTACAACATGTGTTTCTAACAATATGAACACTTCACAATATGTGTTTTCAAAAATCATATTCCATTTGTCAATCAATAAATTTCTCATTCAATGTCAACCACACTATTATTAAAATTGTGCACTAAGAGCAACAAAAATAATAACACTACATGGATATTATCATTGAATTAACTAGGCAATGTTATAATATTAGAAATATTGGATAAAAATAAAATTCACCAGACAAGATATATATATATATATATGTGTGTGTGTGTGTGTCTATTTTGAAAATACTAAAATGAGCATTCGAACAATTTTCAAATTATTCATTTTGACAAAAATTAAGAATGATAGTGATTAGACCAATACTATATGGGCTGGCCAAAATGTATTGGGCTTAATCACACACGGTTAAGGTGAAAAGACTTTGAGTTGGGTTATCTATTTCCTGGGCTTTGTGATAGTAGTTGATGATGTGATGAGTATGGTTCTCCCTTGACGTGATGATTCTAACTGGGGGTACCTGCAATGACACTCCGACGCTCAAGTTATTATCAATGTCAGGTTTACGGGTATTCTTACTGAATTAGATTTTTATACCTGGGTATGTACCATTTGTTTATATAGTAGATCTGATGCCGCCTTAGGTGGGCAGTATGACTTCCGATTGGTTGTTTATGGGCTGCAGCTCAACTGGTGCTTCCTTAGCCTTATCTTATTATGTCGGGCTATCTTAGTAGAGTGGTGGCAAGCTGGTGCTGTCTTCTATTTATTTGTTCTATGGAGCGGTGGATCTTTATTAGTTCCTTTGATTGTTTCCTTAACTCCGAAGTCATGTTGAAAGGCGGTTCAGGCACGCTGATATCATCGCGCCCTACGAAGTGCGATTGAGAACATCGTACCTTGTTATGGGCCTTGATCTTTGGGCTTTAACCTTTAGTGGGACTACTGTATTTTATCCGGATCAATTGCCCCCTAGCTCATAACTTTGGTATTTTACAAAGTTAGGAGATATATATTCTTTTATGGGCGGTATGTCTTCAGCGTGTTCATTTGATGTCGCATATATCATGCCGAAGAATCATCATTACTTAGCCACTTAGAACGGTTGATAATATGTTTAACTGTCAGAAGCATTAAATGCCACCGTGATTACGTGGGTGTTTAATGACAATCGTGGGTCGTTTTAAGCTTTAAATGTTTTACCTCCCTTCCACATGCCCTCTTTTTTATCCGTTTTACTCAACACGTTTTAACCTTTTGGGTTTCCTTGCGGTGCCTTTTCATATTTTTAATGAGCTGATTAATTTGGAGGAAAATTACTCGAAGCATTCACCGTTGTTTTGAAAGCTTTCTTCTTCGGCATTCTATTTCTGGGTTATCTCTCTTGGTGCTTGACACGTCCTACTTCTCTATTATTTATCCGAATTATAAAACTCATGTATGTCTCTGCTTCGGTTTCTATTCTTCATGTCCTGCTTCGTAGTTGTTTTCTTCTTGCATCTGAACTAGGTATATCTGATAATCGCAAGTTTGTGAATTTTATCAGAACGACCGAACGGTCTGGCTCTACCAGTCCTCCACCCAAGTCCTTACCTAGGTCGAGGTCATTAGGGACCGGGGAGTCATGGCTAACTGGCAAGTATGCTTCCCCGGGAAGAAAGTTAAATTGCATAATTATTGTTCTGCTTCTCTTCGGTGTTTCGAAATTGGATCTTCATCCCTGGATCCTAATCGCGGGATATCAAGGACTTTGCCGCCTCAAAGCTCCTCACCTTTTCCAAAAAATCTAAGCGGGATGGTCAATCCTGTTTATATATCAAGTGACTCTAGTTTCGATTCCAAAGTCTGTATGACCCTTCGCTGTCTATCGCGTGCGATCAGTCAAACCAAAAGAGTCAGAGTCCTCTGCCATTAAATGCTATTTACCCAGCTGGGTATCCGTATAAGATATGAAATTTTGACAACTTTAAATCTGCATCTGCTAGCTCCTCGTCTACTTCTGCTAGCCCTACTAACCCCTCATCTTTCGAACCCGATTTTATCTCACCTCAAATCAAAGAGATCATGGCCAGGCGCGTTGTGGCTGACAAAAAGAAGAAATAGAAGCTTGATCCTGAGGCAACAAGCTCAGGTACACGTGGTATTCGAGATGAAGTGGCTCTGGATTGGGTGTCTGACATTGTGTTAGACACGTTTTCTATCTATAGCTCTCCTGGGGAATTGGAGGAGCTGAAAGCTGCTATTCATCTGACCCCTAACAAAGTTGCTAATGACAAATGTGAATTATCTGTTGTTCCCATGAATGAGCGAGTGTGCTCATCGCGCATAAGCAGTTCTTCAAAACATTTTCTTATGATGTATGTCTTTTATTTTTTAAACATAGGAGTAAGGCTTCCTTTTTCTCCTTTTTTTTTGTAAAATGATGGAACATCTTCATGTAGCTCCCTCCCAACTAACCCCTAATGCATGGGGTTTCATTAGGGTGTATGAGATGGTCTGTAAGGCTTATGCCCTATTTCAATCTCCCGAATCATTTTTATGTTTATTCAACGTATATGAGATGCATTCCAGTCGGGTATCATTTCGGAGGAATTCAAAAAAAAAAAATTTGTGATTCCTATCAAAGGAAAGTGCATAAGTGGAGCCCTGAGTATTTCAATATCTATCTTGCGTGGGATTGTCATCCCTTTTGCCTGAGAGAGGAAGAGAATACTCCAATGTTTCCTTTGTATTGGACGCGATGCCCCTCAAAGGAATTTAAACTGAACATAAGTTTTGAAGATTTTAGTGACTTGGAGAGGCATACGGTGACTACTTTGTGTAAGATTGCGCGGGAAGCGTCTGACTCTGGTTATTTGAGTACCTATACGATCCTGAATGAATACACTGATGATGACATTAAAGTTTTCCTACGTAAATAGTTTATGAATTGACTGCTTCACCATGACGTGTATTTTTATCTTTACTTATATGGATTTTTCTTCTAATGTGATATATTTTATGCATTCCAGATAGTGCGATGGTTGCCACTTTATCAAAATTGGAGGCAATAGTGGCGAAAAGAGCTGCTGAGGGTGCCACCCCTTTGGTACCGTGGTACTACCTAGAATTGCCTCTCCAGCTGGTGCAAAGTCCAATCATGGTGACGCGCGTCTTGACTCACTCAGACCAACGATGGTAACTCATCCCCCCTAGCCCAAAAATAAAGATGTGGCGCAATCGCCACGGGGACAAAAAAGAAAGTCTGCCGAAGCAAGTAAGGGGTTTCAAGAATCAACCTATTTTGGTAGCGGTTGGGGCGTTGCTATGGATCTGATTGAGATAGGTAGGGAGATAGGCCCTCAGATTGAAGCGGTACCAATGGAGAAGTGGCTGGGTGTTGTTGGGAAGATGACTGTAGCCAATCAACACATAATGTCTGTGCCGGGTAAGTATTACTATAATAACATGTAAGTTGTGGATAAAATTTTGCCTTAAGTTATTAAATAGTATCTTCTTTGTGGCAGGGACAGTTTCGTATCTCAAGGAACACATTGTGGACTTGAAGGGCGAGAAGGCTATCTTGCGCGCTGAGTTCGAAGAATTCAAAAGAAAGCCAAAGATGACCAGGCTAAAATGGCGTAGGAGTTAAAGGAATTCAAAGAAAGCTTTAAAGAACCAAGACAGAGAAAACCAATCTTTCTAAGCATGTGATGGATCTTGAGGCCAGTGTGGATAATCTGGAGGAAGAAAAGGGTCACTTGAATAATGAGGTGAAGAGGTATCAAAATTTATTTAAGAAAGAGGCCGAGGGGACCTATGTCAATATCCTTAACCAAGTTCGTCTCTTCAATCCAACTGCGAAGTTGGATAACGTTCATTATTTTCATTTTATCAAAGATGGAAAGCTGATGACTTTGAATGATAATAATGAGGAAGATCTAGTGGATTTGGTTAGTGCGATGGACACGGAAACTCCTCCTCAAGCAGTTGCGTAATCCAACCAAGGTGAAGACCTTGAGGTCGCAGATGAGGATCCTCAAGACATGTCTATTCAAACAGTTTAAAGACTTTATCTTCACTGCTTCAGAACTTTGTATGTAAATAGGTTGTCCCATGAATATTTTACATAATTGGTTTCGTATGTTTTATGATCTTTGAACAACATCCTTCCTTTCTGGAAGTATTTATCTCAATATATATTATACCGCGTTTTATGATTTCGGAATAGGCCAGCATATATGTGTATTTTAATCAACCTTGGTTTATATCAAAGCATCTATCTTCAACTTTAAATAACTTCAACACCCTTATAGGAGTACCAAATTTAAACAATGTACGTTCATCGTACCTTTTTTCATATGAAGTTTTGGCATAGTCGAAAGAGGTTTCTGCATCGTTATCTTTGGCAAGTTATAACCTTTGGGGGTTGTTACCCTCCTCATGCTTCTTCTCTTTCTTTCCTTGATCTTCCTTTATCTCTCTTGGTCTTTATCGCGCTTCGTGGAAGTTTAAACCAGTTAAGGCTTTACCTTCCTTCTTCTTCATCGCGCTTCAAGGAAGTTCTAGCCAGTTAAGGCTTTACCTTCATTCTTCTTTATCACGCTTCATCGAAGTTTTAATCAGTTAAGGCTTTACCTTCCTTCTTCATGGAAGTTTTAACCAGTTAAGGTTTTACCTTCCTTCTTCTTCATCACGCTTCATGGAAGTTTTAACCAGTTAAGGCTTTACCTTCTTTAATCTTCATGAAAGTTTTAACCAGTTAAGGTTTTACCTTCCTTAATCTTCATGGAATTTTTAACCATTTAAGGTTTTACCTTCATTCTTCATGGAAGTTTTAACCTTTATGCGTTGCTTATTATGCGCGATGAATGGTATAATCATATATAAACCTGCAAGCTTTATTTGCACGAAATGATTGAAAAACACATACATTGACTTGAAAAAAGAACTTAGCTATAAAATATTTTGAGTTTATCTGTGTTCCATGTACGTGGAATTATGAGTCCAGATAACGTCTCAATGACGTACACGCTTTTTTCGGTCTTCCATTGGACGCGATATGGCCCTTCCCAATTCGCGGCCGATTTTCCTTGTCGTGCATTTTTATTGCCAATATCTGCTCTGCGCAAGACTAATTCTCCCACATTGAAACTTTGTTTAATGACCTTCGATTATAGCGCGCTGCTATTCTCTTTTTCAACGCAGCTTCTTTGATATCAGCAATCTCGCGCATTTCATTGATTGTATCTAAGTTATGTAATAATGCGTGAGAATCGCTCTACTCAGTTGCATACATCTTTCTCCAAGATGGCTCTCCAATTTCAACTGGAATCATTGTTTCACTCCCATAAACCATATGAAATGGAGTTTCACTAGTGGTTGAATGTGGAGTAGTTCTGTAGCCTCATAATACATAATTCAAATGCTCTGGCCAGTCTCCTTTTGCTGCTTTCAATCTTCTTTCCAACCCTCGTTTTAAAACTCTATTGGCGGCTTCAGCCAAGCCGTTGGTTTGTGGATGTTCAACGGATGTATACTTGTGCTTGATTTGTAGATCTTGAATGACAGATCTATTATTCCCAGGGCCTTTGGCGCTAGCAAGCTTGGATAAAATATCTACCCTGGCGTTCTTCGCTCTTGGGATATGTTCAATTTTAAAACTCTCAAAATCGACTAACAACAAATGTAACTTATCCAAATACTTTGCCATCAGAGCCTCCTTCGCTTGGTAGGTTCCTTGTACTTGTGCGACCACTAATTATGAATCATTCTTCAAGATTATTCTTGTTGCTCCTAAGTCCTTTGCCATTGCTAGTCCAGCCAGAATTGCCTCATATTCAGCTTGATTATTTGAGGCTTTGAATCCAAAATGGATAGAATGTTCTACTGTGAAACATTGAGGACTTTCAACGATGATTCCTGCCCCATTTCCTTTGAGATTGGAAGATCCATCAACGAAGTCATTTCTATAAGAAAATCAGCTAATACCTAGGCCTTAATAGTCTGGTGCGGTTCATAAACGATGTCATATTATGATAATTCTATTGACCAGGTAGTCATTCGTCCCGCGAGATCAGGTTGACGCAAGACCTGTCTAAGTGGCTGATTAGTTCTAACTTTGATGGTGTGCCATTGAAAGTAATGTCGCAACCTGCGGGACGTTATAACAAGCGCAAAGGCCAATTTTTCAATTTGTTGATAACGCAGCTCAGGACCTTGGAGGGCTTTGCTAACAAAATAAATTGGTTTTTGACCCTTGGCATCTTCGCGCAATAGCACCGCGCTAATGGCCTCGCCACTTACCAAAAGGTATAAGACCAAGGCTTCGTCAGGTTGTGGTCTTACCAAGACTGGGGGATTAGTTAAATGTCTTTTAATAGCAGTAAATCCTGCTTCACATTCTGGAGTCCAATCGAAATCTATTTGTTTGCGCAACAATTTGAACATGGGTAATGACTTTTGTGCTGATGCAGACATGAACCGAGTTAGAGCTGTTATCTTTCCAATCAATTGTTGTAATTCCTTAATATTTCGAGGACTAGCCATGTCGAGGAATGCTCTGCATCTGTTAGGATTTGCTTCTATGCCTCTATGTGTCAACATGAATCCTAAGAATTTTCCAGTGGGAACTCCTAATACGCATTTGGCTGGATTAAGTCACAAATTATACTTGTGCAACTGCTGAAACACTTGCGCAATTTATACGTGCCGCTTTCTGATCTCCTCTAATAACAACAACAGCGCCAGTGGAGTCTCAAAATTTCATCAAAAGATGAGGCATAGAAATAATGTGCTTTACCTTTATTGAAAGTATATATATGACAAGTATTTGATTGCTGCACGGACAAAGGATTAAATGCTTGAAAGCATTAAATGTGGGGAATCATAACCACACAAATGGGGAAAGCATTAAATGTGGGGAATCATAACTGTAACACCCCGTATGCATCTGGTTCGTTAACACGTCATCGTACTAAGCCACGCTTAATTAAAAACGTGGAATATATTTTTCTTTTCAATTATGACATCATTATTCTTAGCAGAGTTGATTACTTAATCAATTTTCATAAAACATCGCATGTATGATATTGCAAAAGACAACTAACTGAAAAGCCTCATAATATAAACAACACGTAGTCCGGACATAATCCTGATACATTATTACAACTCGAATCTAAAACAAGACATAGTCAAATCAATGCAGCATGGACAATCCCCATGCTCACCAAATAAGGCAAAAAAGCCAACAAAGTCTCAACAACAACATAATAAATAAGCCAGCAACAAAATAGCAACAGACATAATCCAACATCCAACATAATCAACATAACAGCATATAAATCAGCTAAGCTCCGGCCTCCTGCCGCTAGAGGTCTCAACCCCCGCATTACCTGAACCTGAAGTGTTGCCCCATACGTGGGGTGGGATCTCTAAAAAGAAATCTCAGTAAGACAAGGGGTCCTCAAGGATCTTCCACCCCATGCTCACTTACATATGCAATATAAAGTTCTAAAACAGTTTACACAATATATACAAGTTCCAAAATCAGTGTAATGCACAGATAACCATGTCATGTGTGTCAATATAATCTACTGGACAGAGAAATGCAGGAATATGTCTATTACCTACACATAGTGCAAGACGCTACTTGCCTCCACCCCAGTCTCACCATCTTGTATGACGCTACATACTCAGGCTTACCGTCAAATTGGAACAACATATGCATATTATAAGGCCCTCACACTTAACAGTTCAACAACATTTCAAATCATCAAGCATGAAAACACAGCATGCATATAAACCATTCCCCATTGGGTATGGTTGAACCAAACAATGGCTAAACCGAGGACACAAAAGCTTACCTCACAAGCTAACTATCCAATACAAGGTCCACACCAACTCAAAGTCCAAACACAGAAGAATCACACTCTGTTTCAGACCAACAATCAATCATTAATCATACTCAATAAGTATATAACACAAAGACAACGTCTTTCCTTACGTTTCATGTCTTTAGGCTTCTCACAAAGTCTTAAGCCCCTAAACACTTAGGTCCTGACTTATATTCATTATAGCAGAAGTCCTACTTCATCAATCTAGGGTCCACAAACCCTAGATAACATGCTGTATGAACAGTACCATCACCGTCCTCGAAAACCCATAATATCCAGATATATGTCGGGGCATATCCGGATATCATATCTGGATATTTCGCGACAGAATGCAGTTTCTGCATCTCGCGAGATATCACTCCCAAGGTTCCATTTTTAATAACTCTAAACGTTAAAGCATGCATCTTTAAGCCCATTTAGGTTATTTATCACATTGGTTACTTGTTTATCTTATTAACATGCAAAGACTCAACCTTTAAGCAAGGAAAACTCATGATCAAGGTGGGTGACACTTACCCAAAGCTTAAAACAGGGCTACAAAGGCTCATAGAGCTCACCAATCAGCTCATAAGTTCTGACTTCATAGAGAAACGAAAATAGCCACAAAGCTTGGTCCTTTCACAACAAGGATGGCTCCATGAAGCCACACAAGCCAAGAACAAGACTCCACAACACCTAAACCAACAAGTCAGCAGTCCAATCTCCCTCCCACAGACCTTCTAACTCAGAAAGTCACCCTCTACAAGTTCCCAAGGCTTGAATGCACTCACCTATGGAGTTTTTGTGAAGAAAAAGAGGGGAAAAGCCACTTGGAAGGTAAAAAAAAGGTGGAGAAGAGAAGGCAGTAGAAAACCCACATAAAACCCACATGGAGAGGCTGATTATGGCCTAGGGTTTTGTGCAAAGTTCATATATATAGGCAGTTTAAACTTAACCATACAATATTAGCGCTAATTGCTACGCTTAGCAATTTAATCCCAAACTTATGATTCTGAACCTACTCATTTTTATATGATTTATCATATTTTTTTTTTGCAGCACCTTTCCGGTAGGCGCTTTTCCATAACCAGTATCGATTCTGGCACCAGTTCTCATTATTTTAACTTGAAAATCGTTTTACAAGTCCTGTATATTATTCTAGGAATATTCATGCACTTATTATAATTTTCTGGGATACTTCATCGGTACGCATTTATACCGAGTAGCAGAACCGGTATTTGCATTTTTCGTTAGAAAAATGACTTTCAACATTATTACTCACTTACCATAATTATTAAAGTCTCATAATAATTATTAGGGTCAATTATGGAATTATTTCCTAATTTCTCTTAATTAATTAATTAACTTCCTTAATTAACGGTGCGGGTTCTTACAATAACCATACACCTGTCGTTATTGTACGTAAAGAGGCTGCAAAAATGATTTTATTGTATATATGGGAAAAATATTTCTGCAGTTATTCCCAAAACGACGTCGTTTTGGCATTGAAATCTTAAAAATTATAAATATAAAGACTATTATAACCCTGAAATAAATTAAAATTATAAAAACACCATGATTTCCGCCCCAAAATGACGTTGTATTGGGCTTACTGCAGATAACTTATCTGCAGTAACTATAGAAAAAATGAACCTATATATATGGCAAAATGATTTCTGTAGCTGCTGTACCTACAGCAAGCTAGGATCCGCGTCCGAATCCTAGGATCCGCTGCCGGATCCTTTTTTTTAAGCCGTGGGCCCACTTTTCTGTGTCAGCTGCAGATAATGTTGTCTACGGCTACTGCAGAAATGTTAAACCCTATATATATATATATATATATATATATATATATATATATATACATTTCTGCAACTGCTGTACGTGCAACAATCAAATACTTGCCATATATATAATTGAAAGCATTAAATGCGGAGAATCACAACCATACAAAGTATGAAAGCATTAAATGTGGGGAATCATAACCATACACTTGTCGTTGTTGTACGTAAAGCGGCTGCAGAAATGATTTTGTCATATGTATATATATATATGTATGTATATATATATATGTATATATATATATATATATATATATATATATATAAAACAGGGTTTACATTTCTGCAGCTGTTGTACGTGCAACAATCAAATACTTGCCTTATATATACTTGAAAGCATTAAATGCGGTGAATCATAACCATACAAAGGATAAAAGCATTAAATGTGGGGAATCATAACCATAGACATGTCGTTGCTGTACGTAAAGCGGCTGCAGAAATGATTTTACCATATATATATATATATATATAGGAAAAAACATTTCTACAGTCACTTTATATAAGATTATCTACAGCTACCCCAAAAACTACATCATTTTGATTAATGAAGGGTGTTTATTTAATTTTAGGTAAATTAATGAAGGATATTTTGAGTAAAATGTATATGATAAAAAAGTAAAAAAAATTACAGAAACATCCTTTAATAATTCACCTAAAATCACAAAAATGCCCTTCAGTAATCAAAACGATCTAGTTTTTGGGTAACTATAGATAATCTTTTCTAAAGTGGTTGTACAAATGTTTACCCTATATAGGAAAAAATATTTCTACAGCCACTTTAGATAAGATTATCTACAGCTACCCCAAAAAGTAAACCGTTTTGATTAACGAAGGGTGTTTCAGTAAAATGATATGATAAAAAAGTAAACAAAATTATGGAAACACCCTTTATTAATTCACCTGAAATTACAGAAACATCCTTCATTAATCAAAACGGTACAATTTTTGGGGTAACTATAGATAATCTTATCTAAAATGATTGTAGAAATGTTTATCCTATATTTATATATATAGGATACTTTGACACCAGTGTTAAAATTGAAGTTTGACACCTCATCTAAAAGCTGTTAGATCAAAAAAGATCAATGGTGTCACATGCTTACAAATCAGAGCCGTTGATCTTTTTTGATCCAACGTTTCTCATATGAGGTGTCAAACTTCAAATTTGACACCTCATCTGAGATCAACGGCTATGATTTGTAAGCATGTGACACCGTTGATTTTTTTTGATCTAACGGCTCTCAGATGAGGTGTCAAATTTGAAATTTGACACCGATGTCAAAGGATCCTACCTCTATATATATATATATATATGGGTTTTATGTTTATTATGTTGTAGGAAAAGTGATTGTGTAATGTTATAGAGATTCGTTTTGCGTGACATATTTTTTTTTTTGTTTTAAAATGTGTGGCCCCACAAAATATTGTGTGTGTAGGAAAGTTTGTTGTGTTATGTTAAAGGATAAAATGAAAACCCTATATATATATGGGTTTTATATTTCTCATGCAATATGAGAATTGAATCCTCATGTTCTAGAGACAAAAAACATGTGGGACCCGTATGTTAGAAAATATTATGTGTAGGACCCACGTTGGCACGGAAATCGAAGGGTGTGTAGGAAAATTCAAACTCTCATGTTAAATAAGAATTATAAAACCCTATATATATATATATATAGGAAAAATATTTTCTCATGTTGCATGAGAATTCAATTCTCATGTTGTGACTCAATCAGTGGTGGGACCCATATTTATTAAAAAAGAAAAAGAAAATAAAAGCTTTGCACGCACATCGAAGGGTCATAACATGAGAATTGAGTTCTTATGCAACTTGAGAAAATGGTTTCCCATATATAAAGGGATTTGATTTTCTCATGTTGCATGAGAATTTAATTCTCATGTTGTGACTCAACTAGTGGTGGACCCCACACTTATTAAAAAAGAAAAAGAAAATAAAAGCTTTACACGCAAATCGAAGAGTCACAACATAAGAATTGAATTCTCATACACCATAAAAGTTTCGCAGGACCAGCAGAAGTAAACGCCATAATATTTATATTTCACATGACTGGGGGAACGACGTTAAGTGCATCATAATATATATATATTTCACATGATTCACAAAGGAATAAACAATTGATATACGTCATTATTAACAAGCCATGGCGTGATTCACCGCTGATTTCCATTTTTTCTTAAATAAATGACTCAAAAACAACCTTTCATCTTATTCAGATTCATTTCAAAGTATAAAAGCATTATACACCACTCAAAACAACCTTTCGTACGTCTTGTTCAAAACCGAATCTTCAAGCAAGGGACCTTTTCTTTTTTTGTTTTTATAATCCAAGAGTTCAAAAACCCTCCTCTTTCTCTAGTTTTTTCATGCCTACTTTTTTATTTTACTCATAATAACCACTAAAACATATATATTTTACATAAATCAAACTAACATGAACTCGAGATTGAAGACCAAAGAATAAGTGAAGTAATTAAACTAATAAGTAAACTAATATAAATCTAGTCATCATATCGATAAACTCATTTGCAACTTCCTCAGGCAAAAAGTAAAAGTTTGACATTTCGTCTACCCAAAATAAAAAGCATGCTAATTTTAGTAACCAAAAGATAGACACACACGCGAAAATGAACACCATGAGAAGAAGTGCATGGATGAATTGTTCTACTTTTTATGTAAGTATCACACATACAGAGTTTCTATCAACCTGACAGCGACTCTATGAGGCCACCACTTCTCCCTATATATATATATATATATAGAATGACATAGTTATAACATTAAAGTTACTCTTTTCTTTCTCTTTACGTCAGCAAAAAAGTTTTGAAAAGTAGCTAAGGAAAGAGAAAAAAGATCAACTTTAACGTTATAACTATGTTTTCCCGGGAGTAGTTAAAAATGGCAGCTGTAGATAAGCTTATCTAAAGTTGCTGTAGAAATGTTTACCCTATATATATATATATATATATATATATATATATATATATATATATATATATAGGGTATCCTTTACACCGGTGTCAAACTTTGAAATTTGACACCAAATCGTAACCGTTGATTTCCTCCGATCAACGGTTATCATTTATTGAGAATTACACTTATTAATTAATCATTAATCGTCAATAAATGATAACCGTTGATTGACGAAAATCAACGGTTAGGATTGGGTGTCAAATTTCGAAATTTGACACCAGTGTCAATGGATCTTATTCCATATATATATGGGAAAAATGTTTATCCTTTTAAATGACACAACTTATATCCTTTCACTCTAACAAAGAGGTGGGACCCACACTTTTATTTTTTATTTTTATCAAATCTCTCTCCTCCTTTATCTATCTCTCTTACTCTCTTAACATGACACAACTTTACCTCCTTTAAAATGACATACACTTTACCCTATATATATATATATATAAAACTCCAATCTTTACCATTTTTTTTTTTTGTTTGGTAACCTATTCAATATACTCTGTAGGGAGGATGAAGAGTGTGCGGGGTGAGGATTCCATGGAGTTTAAACCGGAAAGGTGGATTTCGGTTCAGGAAGACAGGTTCTAGTTCGAACCGCCAAAGGATAGGTTCAAGTTAATGGCTTTTAATGCTGGACCGAGGACTTGTTTAGGGAAGGACTTAGCTTACCTTTAGCTGAAATCTGTGGCTGCGGCTGTGCTGCTTCGTTACAGGCTGTCTCCGGTTCCGGTCACCAGGTGGAGCAGAAGATTTCTCTCACTCTCTTCATGAAACATGGGTTACATGTGTTCTTGCATCCTCGTGAGCTTCAACCATCACATGTTGCTGCCACCTCTGCATAGGAAGACGGTGGTTTGATCATAAAGACAAGAGTACGGAGAGCAGTGTGTCCATTTCACTAGGATATAACGTCAATTTATTCTTTGCATTGCTAAAGTATATACCATTTTATTGCTTTTGGGTGTGTGTTTGTTGTTGGGTATTGGGTTAAAAAATCTAATATATTACGGTTGTGTGTACGATAGGAGTGCCAGCTAACATGTTTCATAAAAAAAAAAAAAAAGCAATTTTATCAGGGGAGAGTTATATTTTTAAATTTTTTGTTTACAAACTACATCATATTTTCTCGGGAGTATATTATATTAAGAATGTACTCTTGAGAGTACATAATATAATTTGTAAAATCTGTAAATAAAAAATTTATAAATATAACAAATCCTATTTTAATATTATTATATTTTTCAAAATATATAATTTATAATTTAATTATTAACTACGGTCGTACTCGGTGCTTAGTACAATGATAGTATTCAAAATGCACTTTTCTTCCGTGTGTGATTGAAACTTGGATGTGTCATTTGTTGTTTATTACCAGTTTTCATATTCTTGTCGTTAATCAATTATACAATGGGTTCACTTTTTCTTAGTTAGCATATGCATTAAGTTTAATATGACATCATTTTGAGAAGGAAATCATGGTATTTTTATAATTTTAATTTATTTTAAGATTATTATAGTCTTTATAATTATAATTTTTAATATTTTAATACCAAAATGGTGTCATTTTGGAAGTAAACACAGATAATTTATCTGCAGTAATTACAGAAATATTTTTCTGTCATACAATTACATAAATGAATGATAGAAGAGATTGTTAAGTTACAAAATTTATTGGACCAGATAAACTTTGAATATTTCACCATGAAAGTAACCAACAAATAATGACTGCAATGAGCTAATAGTTACTCTGTTTGAACTTGGACTTAACGTCAAAATAATAACCATACATGATTTAATGCGTGATAGTCTAATTTATGTAAAAATTACTTCTGATGGTAACACACATCAGATTGTAGAAAAATAATAATAATAAATTGAATAACCGAAGGAACTAAATACATAGATTATTAAAATAAGAGAAAAAAGAGAAAGACTTGGATTTTCTTGTCGTTTTGCTACAATAAAATAAAAAAATATTGAGACAGTCTTATTTCACTAAAATCCCTATTCTACTAGTATATTTCCACTAGTCTAAGCAAACAACATTGTCGGTTAAAGGCGAAAAGAACCTTTTGATATTTTTTTATCATTTATTTTATTCAAAAATTAGATAAACATAACGATGATAACAAAACCATTGAAAGAGAAGTGCAAATCTTGAAGCTACGCTTCAGCCATGTGAGGTGGTAACAATTACAAACCCTATACTTAAAATAACATAGACAAAATTACTAACAGCATAATACAAGTTGAAAACAAGAGTGAGTACAAGTAGGAATAAGAGAGTAATATTTTATTTTATTTTATTTTATTTTTTTAAAAGAAAAACATGACCAGTGGATTGGGAACTTGGGTTTGAGATTACCGCAAAATGGAGAGCTGAATAGAAAGTGGGAAGCCACTATCATTTACAGCGAGAGGAGTACATGTGGGAATGGCCAACGATGATGATGCCTGCAGCACTGCTTGATCTTGATGAGCGAGGAACGACATCACAAATGTGGGGTCTTATAATGACTTGACCATGAGTAAGGGTGGCCTTTTCTCCAGTCGATGAAATGCTAGTTTCATTCTTTTGCATTCATAACTCTCTTCCTCCACTCTCACTCTATTTTTTTATTTATTTTACTCCAACAACTAAACCTTCTCGAGTCACACTATAAGCTCTCTTTTCTCAGCCCTTCATTCTTAAAAAAAAAAAACAAAAAAATGACCCTTGTTTCTTTCTTTCCTATAAACCCTCTATTTTCTAGAATTTTTTTCAATCCTCTCTCGCTAAAAAAATAAAAACTCGGCTGTGACCCCTCCTCCTTTTTTCTTATTTTCTTGTCGTGGCTTATTTAGACTAACCTCCAAATCCCGTCTGATTCTTTTGCTCTATGTGTGTAGGTAAGGTTTTTGTCTTCTTCAAGAGAGAGAGTCGACCAAGAAGACCTGCAGCCATCTTTATTAGACATGTCTTTTTCAGTTTTATGAAATTCCCCTTCCATTGAATAACTCCCTGCTCCACGTCCTTCTATTTTTTCTGCCTTCTGTCTACTTACCTCAATCATGTATTGGACTTTGCATGCGTACGTTGTCATGTGCAGGATTTGGCATCTAGTTACTTTAGTTTTTCTTTTCTTTTCTTTTTTTAATAACAACTAATTACAAATTATAAAAAGAGATATTTTCTCATTTAATTTTCTTTTTTTAAAATCTTTTTTCTTTTATTTTAAGAAAATAAAGGTTCACAATTTAGATTTTTTTGTCATTTTTAAATATTTGGGACAAAATTGGGTGTTCACAGTTGCCCTCTTTATTTGTTTCTCACTAGATAATATGACAAATTGTAAGTTGCATATTATCGTTGCGAGGAACAAATAAAGACATGAATCCTAATTTTGTCCAAGAACAATAGGAAATACTTGAGGGTAAAATGCAACCTAAAATACAGTGAGCCTTTGAGCTCAAAAATAAAAGACGAGATTTTTCCATACAAAGCCTCTGCGCCTGAAAATTAAATGCTTGAATTCATCCGGGTATGAAAAGGGAAATATGGAACCAACTAGATAAGGACTCACAACTAGAAAAGAAAAGTTTTGTAACCAACTTGATATGGGTTGACAAATTGAGTGGAAAAGAAATATTTGAAACCAACTGGATATGGGGTCTCAAATGGAAAAGAAAATGTTTGTAACCAACAGGATTTGGGTTGATAAACGGACATAGCATAATCTATAACCAACAGGATTTGGGTTGAAAACAAGAAAATAAAGAGACTTCTGCAACCAACTGGATATGGGTTGACAACAGGAAAATAAAGGGACTTATGCAACCAACTGGATATGGATTGACATAAGAAAAATAAAGAGACTTCTACAACCAACTGGATATAGGTTGACGAGCGGACAGAAAATTAAATTTTTGCAACCAACTGGATTTGGGTTCACAAACAGACAAAAAAGTAAAGGCTTGGCATATGGCTCAGGAAACTAAATTGTGATGAGCCTTTGAGCTAGAAGTAAATGACACGAATGTAAATTGCATGGCCTCTGAGCCAAAACATAAGTTGCAATGAGCCTTTGAGCTCGAAATTAAATGATAGAAATTTAAATGTGCGGGAGAATGGACCTGATTTGGTAGGAAGTTTATAGGTACAAGGGATTGGACCTAACTTCAGCTGAAAATGTAATGGTGTGGGGTAGACCCGACTTATGCATAAGAAATAAAGGAGTGCGAGACGGAGATCTCATCTTGAATAAGCATGGGCAATGAATGCCCAGAGAGTAAGGAACCACGGTGTTTGTCAAGTATCTTTCTTTCCTTTCTTTTTTTTTTTCTTTTTTTTTTTGAAGATGATACAATATGCAATGCATGTCATGTAATGCAAAAATCCTCGAAATTTTAAAGTTTGGAGATTTTTTTTCTTTTTTATTCATGATATGCAGAGATGATGCGAGATGCAATGTATGTAGAGAATTTTGAAATATTCAAATTTTGAGAAAAAAATTTTACCTAGTAAAAAAAACTGATTCACACTGGAGTTATTGAACACAATTTCCTTTGATTTTGTTTTGGTTTAAACAAAGATCCACATTAAATGGCTACTGGGAAAATCTATAACCAATCAAACCTTTGCTCACACCATAAACAATGGACTCAATTTGTCCCTTTTTCTTTCATGTCACCTTTTTTTTTCATTTTCTTCCATCTCCATTTTGCTTTATTTCTCTACTTTTGTTTTCTTCTCCTTCTTCTTCTTTCTCTCTCTCTCTTTTACTAAGGATGTCCTCGAGTGACCCATGCAAATCCAAAATTTGTCCCAGTTTTAGTGACTAAGGTGGCCACAAGCTTTATCTCATCATCCATGAGTCGAAACTTGAACGTGAATTGTCCATTACGTAATCAAGCTGGACTATTTTTCTTTTTCTTTTTTTTTACGCCCTAACTTTTGCTTAGGCCGCCCTTATGGGTTTTCAGCCTAACGAGCTTTTTTCCTTTTTCTTTTTTGCTGCCCTGATTTTGTAACAGCCCGTTACATACCGGTATTGTTAACATTGATTATGATATTAAGCGCAGTTAAAATCACAGTAATTGAGTTAATTAAATTACGGGAAACTTTTTTTCTTTTAACACTTTCCTTTTAGTAAACAATAACCTTTTCCGTAATCCATTAAAACAACACTATAATTGTAAATGCAATTCGCGGAATCATCAGTTTACTAACATCTCTAACCTTTCTTTTCACTCAATTCATTTAAACTTATCATGTTACTCTCACTTCTTACCATGTTATAGTCCTTTACATTAGCTACGCGTGGTTTCAAACCGCGCACCATTTGGAGTTATACACACTAAGTTAAGCCCCTTTCTTTTAGTCTAGAAAAACCTGAATTTTCAAAATTTACACTATGGTAATCGATTACCACCAGTTAAAAAAATGAGGCAGTAGCCAATTTTCGCTCCCCTATTCTCTGGTAATCGATTACCAAGCTTGGGTAATCGATTACTCCACTTGGTAATCGATTACCAAGCCTCTGGTAATCGATTACCAGGCAGACAGTAGCATTTATTTCGTCCCCTGTTGCATGGTAATCGATTACCATGCTTGGGTAATCGATTACTATGCAGTGAAAATGACAGATTACAGCTTTTTCAGTTCAAAAAGAGTTGTGTAATCCATTCCTAACACCTTAATACTCCACACAACACTTACACATACCCTAATGTAGGCTCTAGGCCCTTCCATCATGCATTTTCATTCAATAATGCATCCTTTACAAAGTCTTTAAGATCATGGCCATTTTACAACAAAGATGGACCATTTTACAACATAATATGCCAAGGCTTCAAATACAAGAAATGTGGCAATAGACAAGTCCCATGCTCACTCAAAATATACAATTTATCCATGGCATGAATAAAAGCAATAAACAAGACTTAGAGAGTAATCATGAACACTACAAAAGCATGGAAGTGACTTCATGCAATATGTTCATGACCTAAGTCTCAAAATACTAAATGGCATGCTATGTGCACTCCAAGTCTCCTCCAAAATGTCATGCAAGCTCACTGCACCACATGCAATCCGCTGTCCACTAAGCGGGCTTCTTGCCCGAAGCTCCTCCCGGCTCATAATGCCCTGAAATGTGGTCCCCCAAACACGGGGTGAGATATACAAATATATCTCAGTAAACCAATGGAGCTAGAGGCTTTCTCCACTCCATGGCTCACTCAATGTGCAAATATAACATCATATAATATGTATGACATACAATATTACCAACAACTGGAGACAAACCGAGAACATCCACAATTGGATTTACGTTCAAGGACTCCATCATATAACTCCCGAGACATTCCTGGCGCCTCTCCCATGGTTGAGAAGACTCCATGGCAAAACCCAACTGGAACTCCTCATGAGCCCTATCCAGCGGAAGTCCCACGTTTGGATCATCCTGGTGTCGCTCCCAGAGTCGACCCCACGGCAAAACCCAACTCGAATTCCCAGCGGAATTATCCAGCGGATGTCCAAACCAACACACGTCAACTGGCCAGTGACCAAACAATTTTCACACATAACAAGCAATATGGCATACAAGCACATAATCACACAATGCCATAAACACAAAATCCAACCACAACCTTCCACTAGGTGTGGTGGAGCACACAAGGGATTAAACCCCAGTTCCAAGGGTTTACCTCAACACTAACAGTTCCGTTCCACACGTACGCTCCAATTCAATCCTCCACAATCACGTCCGTGTGAGGCACCCTACAATGATCAATCATCATGATCAACAATTTTCCAATTTACACAAAACCTCAAATTTCATGAAATTCCCCAAATTTTTCCTAAGTTAAAATCTCACTTTTTTCACCAAAATTTATCATAGCATTTCTAGCTTACAATCATCATTCTAAGGCATTTTCATCTAATAGCATTTTCCATTTGGGCTCCCTATCATCACAGATCTAAGATTAAAGACTTAGTGCATAAATTTCTAGATCTACAAAATCAACCATATACATACCACAAATATACTCACAATCTATGGTAGACACACCACCAAGGCTTCACTAATCCAAAGGAGATCCAAAAACTTCAAAATCACTAAGAACACCCAAGAACTCGGATCTGTCTTTGTCCAAAAACGCAGCAAGGAGATGATTTCAAGGCTTGGGAGTATCACCAATGGCTTTAAAAGGTTGTTTACAATAAGTTTCAACACCAAAACCAAGTGATTTGGTGAAGAAATGAGCAAATGGTGAGGAAGAGAGGAAATGGGTCTTTGTGCTTGAGAATGGAGGAAAGCCACGGGAAGAAAGGAAGAAAAGAAGAAGGAAAGGCGTGGGGAAAAGTGTGGGGCCAAGTGGGTTTTGGTCCCGCGGGTCCCATACGCGATTTAACTTTAACCCCGACAATAATTCTGATCATATATTCTTAATCTACATATTTTTCTGGTCCATGACATATTTTTATTTCCTAAAAATATTGATAAAAATTTCACACTTATCGGTACACTCATACCGCAGTATTTTACACTTAAAAGTCACTATTCATCACTTTTTCACAAATTTGCCTACTCACTCAATTTTCCGCCCTGATTCCATTTCCAGCATTATTTTTGTCATATGAAATCTCTAACTCAATTTTCATGCCTCAGAATACATGGCTGGTCAATTACCATTTTGCCCTTTTTGCCCATTTTTGCCATAATTCTCGGATTTTCACTAATCCATCAATTTAATTCCACATTAATATATATTTAACTTTATGAGGTGTTATAGATTTCTTTTGATTCAACCCAAAAACTGAAGGATTACCACCATAAAGAAATGTTAAGTGGTACTCTTGAACGTAAATTTATTTGCTTGAGACAAAACTTTATGAATATTCATGGGTAGAAAGGAAATTTTTTGATGGATGACCCAACACAAAGAAATTGAATGTATTTGACAAGAAAGTTGAAATTACAAGGAAGGAGAAAGAAAATGATAGGAATTATGGAAGAGGAAAAAGAATAGTAGAAGAAAGATTATGAGAGAAACACAAATTTGCCCCAGTATTAGTTCTTGGCTTTTCACCAAATTAGTTCTGTGTGACCACTTAATGATTCAACCAATGTATCTGTTGATACGTTCATCATCACATGCTTTGTTCAACTGATCTGAGTCATTTTGCCCCAGTTTAGCATTGAAATAAAGTTCTGCTCAGTGTCTTCTTCAAGAGTTTCCTGAGAATATTCACATGTCTATTTTGCCCTAATTTTTGCTTAGACCGCCTTTTTGGATTTGCAGCCTAACAAGTTTTTTTTCCTTTTTTCTTTTGCCCTGTATTTTTGCTTAGACCATTCATTTGGTTTTTTGATCTAACGAGCTTCTTTTTTTCTTTTCTATTATTCCTTTTTTTCTTTTTCTTTCTTCTCTCATTTTTTTTTTTGAAATTTCTTGCTAACATCAATATTGGTTGGTCTAGACAAATGTCTATAATGTTGACCACAGAGAGTGGCACTGCTTATAAGATGTGCGGAAGCATTTGCTACCAATCCTTGAGATGCTTTTCTGATACCTTCGCATGTTACTTGAAATGCATCGTTCCTCTGAAAAGAAATTGGAGTTAAGTCGTGATGATTTAGTAGCACAATCATCTTCTTGTGCTCATTTGATTGCATATATTAGCTTATCAAATTCAGGGTTGATTTCATCAAGGGATCACACTAGAATCAATTTTTTTCTTATTTTTTTTTGTACTGTGGCAAAGTATTTGTAAGGTTTGAGATTTTTTTTTAAGAAGAAATTTAAAATGAAGACAATAAGGTAAAAGGCATGAGCAATTGGATTTGAAGCAAAGGTTGAAAATAGAAACAAAATAAGAAAGAAGAGGAAAAAAATGCAAATACTCATTTGAGATGATGTCTCAATAAAATAAATATAAGTTCAAAATAGTACCACTAAACAATAACTTCGGAGTAATCACATCAGACATTAGATCGAACTTCCACCTGATTCATTCCAAGCTCTCATTCATTGGATCAATTCTACTCTCTATGGATACTTTTCTAGCCTTAGCCAAAAGTTCAATCCTTTCTCCGGCAACTATAAGGTCAGCAAAGTCGTAGTATACAACACCAGCCATTGACTCAACATGGAGAGGCCCTAAAGTCCCTATGAAGTAAGAACACATTTCTGATAATGTCAATGGCGGTCGGACTTGTGCTGCGAGAGTCCTCCATCTTTGGGCATATCGCTTGAAAGTTTCTTCATTCTCAATTTGCAGGGTTCCTAACTGTTCTCGAGTTGGAGCAATGTCCAAGTTGAATCGATATTGATTCATGAACATGTCTGCTAATTCTTTGCAGCAAGATATCTTAGAATGATCTAGTTGAATATACCAATCTAGGGCTGGACCAGTTAAACTCTCATGGAAGAAGCCAAGAAGAAACCTCTCATCCTTGGACCATACTGCCATTTTGGTGCAATAGGTTTTCAAATGAAGAAGCAGATTGGTATTCCCGTTGTATTTTGCAAAATTCGGGACAACAAAGTCTTTAGGAATAACAACATCCATTGGGGTGCATAACTCTTCTACCCCAAGAGATCCATAAGAACATGCCCCTTGGATGACTTTAATCTTTTCCTCAATTTTCTCTATCCAGGCTTCCTTCTTCTTGTCTTTCTGAACTAAGGCAGAATTAATCCCCGAGTTGAACCCTGTCGATGCGCGAGCATGTGCCCCGATCATTAGCAAATTGATAAATTCTTGTATTCCCTTTAATGTTTCTTCCATCTTATTCAATCTCTCTCTTATTTCTTCTACCTCTTTGAACATGTCTCTCCCCTCTTGATTGTTTTCCTCCATTATGATCCTAGATTTGATGCTGTGAACTTAGATTTGATTGGTATAGTCTTTCCTTGATCAAAGGATTTGCGAAAAATATTATTATCATTCAATTTTTTTATAAAGATGAAATAAAAAGAAATAATGAAAATGATATGCAATATGCAAGATGCAAATTTTCTTTCTTTCTTTCTTTGTTTTTTTATTTTTGAAATATGAAAGTAATGCAATGCCTAGCATGTTTAATGAGTCAAAAATGAATATGCCCCTTTTGTGTATTAAATTGGTTAATATTGGAGGTCAATAGGTCATTCTATATAGTGTATACTTTCATTTGGTGGTTGAGTGACTCTAAAAAATTTGGCCACTAGAGTTAATATCTCATTTCGGAAAAAATAGCCAAACAGGACGTACATCCAAAATGACTATAATTACGAAAGAGTCAAACTCTAGCCGAGATTTTCGTGATAACCAAACAGGACGTACATCCAAAATGGCTACCACTACACAACCTCTCTCCTATCTTAAGCTGCACTCAGACCCGGGTATAGGCCCCCACTCATACATGTGTGATGAATGTGTAGGTGTTGTGTGTAACCCAATCAGCAAAACAATTGAGGGCAATAATATAATAACATAAAAAGTGCCCCATTCTAAAGTTGGAGCCAATCATCACATCTTTCACACACATATCAAGATATAAGAAACAAGAAATAAAAAAATAAAAAATTGCAAAATAAAAAGAGAAAGACAAAATGAAGCAAAATAACAAACTAAAGGGATGTAAAGCAAATATATAAAAACTACTATAAATTCGCACAATTAATTAAAACAGGCTTAACTCTCTAAATTCCCCAGCGGAGTCGCCATCTGTAACGACTCGAAATTTAAATTAAAAACAACGAAGTCGCCACCAATTTTATTTAGTTTGGAAAATTTGGAAAACCTTTTATTGCAGACTGGTCTTTAAAATTATAAATCAAAGGTTCGGGAGTCTAATTATGCGCAGGGAAGGGTGGAAACTTAATCCCACTGCACCCCTGACACATCTGTTTGAAAACGGTTACCTTGAATTAATTTGTTTGCTTTAAATTAGAATTAAACAGAACGTAAAAATTGAAATTGAAATTTGTAAATAAAATAACCAACCTAAGGCTAGGATTCCTAGAACATCTTTCCTCGGATAAAAAGATACCAAAATCGTGATTGATCTCAGTTGAATCAAAATTCTTTTATTCAATTAAGAACCATCTCTAAGAGATCGCTTAGCGTTTAGTCAAAGGGTATTAGCCTGTTTGACTTAAGGTCATAGGGTTAATCAATCTAATCATCAAATCTGATGATTAATCTCTTTCCATAATTGAAATCGTGAATCTCAGATTGAATATCCACAATCGCACGATATCAATGTGAGTTTGGAAGAGAAACGAATCTGATTAAAGGAGAAACACAAATCCTCTAAACTAATCCATGGAATCCATTACCCTTAGGTTGATTAAAGGGTGCTTAGCTTAGCATGACTAAGATAAACATAATTCAAATTAAAAAGAAAAAGAAGGAGAACATAAAAATGTAGATTAATCTCCAGAGATAATTTGTCGATCGTACAAACTCTCAACACGAAGACAGCCAACAAGTTTCCTAAACGAACCATTTTAAACCCATCCAAACCGGGTTAGGGTTAAACTAATGTCGGCCCATAATAAAAATAAAAAAAGAATTAAAACTAAATAAATGGTCTTGGGCCTAAACAGAATTCGATTCTAATTACAAATTTGAATCAATAAAATTCCAACAACTCATTTCTGACTTGGGCTCTAATTTCGACCATCTTGTTGTCCGAACTGGGCTTTCCTGTCCTCATAGCATTTGTAGCCCTCTGAGTTATTTTTAAAACGCAACAAGAAAAAATTTAATTGAACACTTGTGGAGTGAGATATGATCAAAATAGTAAAGTAACGTAAAGTTGGAAATTAATGACGAAAATAAATTAAACCCAATAAACAACAAAAAATATAATTTAACCCAAAAGACCATTATTTTCATTCCAAATACTCCTAAAATACTAATCAAGAGTGATAAATAAGTGCAATAAAATAATCATTATCATAGCTCCACTGGTCTCTTTCTTTGCCAGTGCAAACTTGCCTTAGACATTCTTAAAGAATGTGGCCTTCTTGGTTGTAAGCCTGTCGATTTTCCCATGGAGAAAAATGTTAAATTATAATTAGCAGATGGGCCTGATTTTCCAGATCCTACACATTATAGACGACTGGTAGGTAGACTTATATACCTTACCATCACTTGTCCTGAACTGAGCTATGTTATACATTCTCTCTCTCAATTCATGCAACATCCAAAACAAATCCACTATGATGTTGTTATCCGAGTTCTCCACTACATTAAACGCAATCCTAGTCAAGGTATCCTGCTTAACACGAACTGTGATCTTCAACTTCGAGCCTTCTGTGACTCGGATTGGGCAAGTTGTCTCATTACTCAAAGGTCTATGACTAGTTATTTTATCACTCTTGGCACTTCTCCCATTTCTTGGAAGACTAAGAAGAAACATACGGTATCTCGATATTTTGCCGAAGCTGAATATTGATCAGTGGCCGCTGCTACAACAAAACTTTTATGGCTCAAATCCTTTCTTCAGTCCCTTGGCATCCTCCATAGCCAACCTATGTGTTGGAAATTTGTTATATCCCAATTGCTTAATTGATTTAAAATATGTTTTAATGATTACAATCAATTTAATGTTAATTTAATTGATAATTATTTATTGTCTTGAAATTATTAATGAGCTGATTGGCTGAGATTTCAAAATAATATTTATTCTGATTTGAAATAGTATTCAAGATAATTGAAGATTGCATGAAGATTGGAGAAGATATCATAAAGAGAAAGGAAAGCATAAAATCAAGTAAAGTTTAGGATAGATTTTATCTTTCTAGATTCATGTAAGAGAAATAAAATATTTTTTGCCAGAAATTTAGATTAGAATCGCATTTCATAATAGAATAAGATATTTAAGTTTTAAATATTTTTTATTTGAAAAATAAAAAATCTTATTTTTGAAAATTTCATTTAAAATTTCATTTGAGGGTAAAAGATTTCTGGTTAGTTTTTGGAAAAGATTTCAAATTTAAATATTATATCTTTTGGGCTTTTAGAAAAGAGAAAATGTTATTATTATGAATAGGGCTCATCGTATATTATTCATGAGAGAAGAATATGCAAGAGAGAAAAGAGAGAATAAGATTTTATAGATTAAGATTTATTATTGTACATCAATTGAAAAACTTTCTCAAGAACATTCATCATACATTCTTCTTTTGGCAAAATGAATATTTCTCCATAGGAATTCAGATTACCTATCTGCTTGAGGAAAAGAAGCACCGAGTAAATCATTTTAATTGTAATTTTCTTTTTGACCTTTTTGAAAGTCTGTACTGGAAACATGGATACCAGTTCTTGTGCTGGGAAACTGGGTACCAGTTCTTGTGCTGGGAAACTGGATACCAACATATCTCTTTTTCTTGGAAATTGAGAGTGACTTGAGAACCCTTGTGTGATAATATTTCATAATCCTAAAGGATTAGAATCTCGTACTAGAAAATTAGGATACCATGTGGGAATTTGTGTAAGGGGTAGACTAGGAATCTAAGATACTAGAGAACTCCTTGTACACAAGTTTCATAGTGGAGTTGCCCGTCGAATTTCAGTATTCGATATTAGAACCCGTGGTTTTTCTTCCCTTTTGGGTTTTCTACGTATAAACCAATGTGTCAATATCTCTCTATCCGTATCTTGTTTTATTGCTTTGAGTTATTTATTAATTAGCAAAGTATTTTTGTAAAACTCAATTCACCCCTCTTGAGTTCATCCGGGACCAACACTATGCAATTGTTTTGTGATAGTCAATCTGCACTCGACATTGCATCTAATCCTATAATTTATTAGCGTACAAAACACATTGAACTTGATTGTCATTTTGTTAGGGCATCTCATGGCCAATACAATCTCTACAGCATATATTCATACTGATGTCCATCCAGCTGATATTCTAACCAAGACACTTGGCGGAAAGCAATTCGAGTTTTTGATGTCCAAGTTCCATGCTCCAACTTGAGAGAGAGTATTATTTAGGATAAGATCAAACTGTTGTGCAGCTGTTGCATTTCAAATTGTTGTTGTATTTGAAATTTGAATATTTAGTTTGTTAGGTGTTTAAGTAGTCTTTTTTATCATCCATTTAAATTTGTATCCTTAGCTTACGGTTTGTTAAGTTGTTCCATGAGAATAGTTTAGATTGGTTATCTAGTTTGTTATTTGTATCTTTCTATATTATGGCTATATTTAAAAGCCATCAGATTATTAATGAGAGATATGCTGTAATATTCAAAGCAGTTTATGATAATTTCACATGATTCACTAAGGAATAATTAAACAAGATATACGGCATTATTAACTAGCCATGCCGTAAGCCATGGCGTGATTCACCACTGACTTCCATTTTTTTTTTCTGAGTGACTCAAAAACGTCCTTTCATCTAATTCAGATTTTCATCTAATTCAGATTCATTTCAACGTAAAAAAGCATTATATACACCACTTAAAAGCATTATACGGCATTACTAACAAGCCATGGCGTGATTCAGATTCATGCAAGGGACCTTTTTATTTTTTTATAATCCAAGAGTTCAAAAACCTTTCTCTTTCTCCAGTTTTTTTATTCCTACTTTTTTATTTTACTCCTAATAACTGTTGGGTTAAATCTTAATGAGATAAAAATAGAAAATAGGAAATAGAAATGTGAAGTGTTTTCTGGTGAAGCGTCATGTCCTTAGGTTGATGTTAGTGGACAATTGTTATGCTTAGAGTTTGAAGGTGAAGAGTTGTGTCTTTTAGTTATGAAGAGTTGTGTTGTTTGGAGTCTTTAAGCTTTTATATTTTGGCCTATAAATAGGTCCTTTATATTTCATATCAAATATAGCCTGTAGAAGAAGTAATAGAAAGAGTAGTTCCTTCAAATATAGAAGAGTGATGCATTTGAATACAGGAAAATTATAGGACATGTAAATTACAAATTGGTATCAGAGCTTGAGCCAATGGAAAATATGAGTAATAGTCTGCCAGTGCCCCGCCTGACAAAGGTGAAATATGAAAACTGGAGCATCCAAATGAAGGCCCTTCTACGAGCCTATGACAGTTGGGGGTTGGTGCAAAATGGATTCGTAGAACCTGACACAACGGAAGGATATTCAGCAAATCAACTCAAGCAATTGAGTGCGTCGAGATCAAAGGATGCAGCGGCACTATTTATGATGTTTCAAGCCGTTGAAGAAAGCGGTGGTCTTGAAAAGATTGGAGGTGCGACGACGGCAAAGGAAGCTTGGGATATATTGGAGACGGCTTACAAAGGCGCGGACCGTGTGAAGCAGGTCCGACTTCAAACTCTAAGAGGAGAGTTGGAGGGGATGAAGATGAAGGAAACCGAAGGAGTGTCGGACTTCATCACCCGGGTTCAAACCGTGGTGAACCAGTTGAAACAAAATGGAGAGGTGTTGACCGACTCCAGAGTCGTTGAAAAAATTCTGAGGTCGTTGACAGACGACTTTGAGAACGTGGTATGTGCAATTGAGGAGTCCAAGGACTTGGCTACGCTCTCTGTTGAAGAGCTAGCAGGTTTTCTTGAGGCGCATGAACAGCGCAAGAAAAAGAAGAAGGAAGAGACACTGGAGCAAGTACTTCAGTCAAAAGCAAATATCAAGGATGAAAAGGCACTCTACTCTCAGAATGTCTGAGGTAGAGGTCGTAGACGAGGTGGACGAGGAAATGGCCGTGGTGGTAGAGGTCGTGGTCAAGAAGGTCAGAGTGAGGAGGAAGAACAGTCAAGCCAACAGAACTGGCGTGGAAGAGGAGGTCATCCGTATTGCTCCAACATTGAGTGCTACAAGTGTGGCAAGTATGGTCACTTTGCAAAAGATTGCTACTCGGATAAATGTTACAATTGTGGTAAGATCGGACATTTCGCAAGAGATTGCCGAGATGAGAAAGAGGTGGAAGAGACAACCAATCTAGCCACGGAAGATGGGGCAAAAGAAGGTATTCTCATGATGGCACACAATGAAGGCAACACCGACAATGACATGGTGTGGTACCTCGACACGGGTGCAAGTAACCATATGTGCGGGCATGAGCACTTATTCAAAGAGATGCGAAAGGTGGAAACTGGACATGTGTCGTTTGGAGATGCGTCAAAGGTTGAGGTCAAAGGCCAAGGTACAATTCGTTTCTTACAAAAGGATGGCTTAGTTGGGTCAATCCGAGATGTGTATTACGTTCCAGACCTCAAGAGCAACATTTTGAGTATAGGGCAACTAATGGAGAAAGGTTATTCAGTACTTATGAAAGACCAGATTTTACACTTGAAAGATAAGCAAGGGCGTTTGGTTGCTCGAGTTGAAATGGGGAGAAATCGCATGTATAAGCTGAATTTGAGAAGCATGCATGAAAAATGTTTGCAGGCAGACGTAGAAGACAAGGCGTCACTGTGTTTGCAGGTAGACGTAAAAGATAAGGCATCGTTGTGGCAAACTGCCATGGACGAGGAGATTCACGTGTCGGAGCGCATAAGAGACGACTCGGAGAAGAAGACGATGGAGATGACTGTGGCCAAGGGAGCCGAGATAGAAGATAAGGAGGACGGGAACGACGAGTCCATTGTCGAGGTAGAAGACTTCGCGGAACCTGAGTGTCTGGAGACAGAGTCGAAAATCGGAAAGGAGATTGAGAAGCCAAGGTGCTTGATGGAGACCTGCATGGAGGAGACCGCGAGTCCGAGTTCCGTGTAGATAACCATGATGGGGGAGATCCCGACTAAATCACTAAGTTCATGTTTTGGAGAAGAGCTCGACCCCGGCGTGATGAGGTTGATGTCGGAGACCGACATAGGCGCGGTTCGGGTTGGAAGTCAGAAGTCGGAGACTGCATTGAATTTATGGTGGAAGTGGAAGATATTGTCACCACCCAAAAGAGACCAATTCCCTGGAGGACGGTGGTTTGAGATTCTATCGATGAGGCGCGTGGAAGCTAGACTTGTTGAAGAAGAACCCGGCGATGAAGTGGGTATTGTTGTAGAAGAAGCCGAAGCGGGTGTTTCGGATAGGAAACCCGGCGATGAAGAAACTGAGAGTGAAAAAATGGAAGGTGTAATTGTGGATGTGGTTGACGAAGAAAAATTCAAGACTGTCTATCTTCCACCAATGAAGGAACCGCCGGACAAAAAAAAAAATTGAAGAAAGAAATACAACATGGAAGCAGCGCGAAAAGAATCAACCGGTGGAAAATTCAAAAAAGAAGAATTAAAATTTAAGGGGGAGTTTTGTTGGGTTAATTTTAATGAGATAAAAATAGAAAATAGGAAATAAAAATGTGAAGTGTTTTCTGGTGAAGAGTCATGTCCTTAGGAATTTGTTAGTGGACAATTATTATGCTTAGAGTTTGGTGAAGAGTTGTGAGTTATGAAGAGTTGTGTCTTTTAGTTATGAAGAGTTGTGTTGTTTGGAGTCTTTAAGATTTTGTATTTTGGCCTATAAATAGGTCATTTGTATTTCATATCAAATATAGCCCGTAAAAGAAGTAATAGAAAGAGTATTTCTTTCAAATATAGAAGAGTGATGCATTTGAATACAGGAAAATTATAGGACATGTAAATTACAATAACCACTAAAACATATATGTTTTACATAAATATTAAAATAACACAAGCTCGAGAAAGGAAACCAAAGGATAACTGAAGTAATTAAACTAATAAGTAAACTACTATACATCTAGTCATCATATCCATAAATTCATTTCCAACTTCCTCAAATGTTTGACATTATATAAATGTATAAACCCTTCTTCTCATACCAATCTTTCCCCGATTTTTAATTAAAAGTGTCATAGTGGTAACCATGATCATGCAAATGGATACACTCCCTCTTCTCTTAACCCTAGCAGCTTCACTATTTGCTTATTTCCTATGGTTCCACCACCTAGCTCGAACCCTAACCGGTCCAAAAACGTGGCCATTCGTTGGCAGCCTCCCGACTCTCTTCAAAAACCGTAACCGGGTTCATGACTGGATTGCCACAAACCTAAACCAAACTGGCGGTTCACTAACCTACCAAACATGCAAGCTCCCTTTCCCTTTCCTAGCTCGCACGCAAGGGTTCTCCACAATCACAAGCGACCCAAAGAACATCGAGCACATCCTCCGAACCCGGTTTGACAACTACCCAAAAGGACCGAAATGGCAAGCCGCGTTTCACGACCTATTAGGTCAAGGAATCTTCAACAGCGACGGCGAAACATGGCTCATGCAACGCAAAACCGCAGCACTTGAGTTCACATCACGAACCCTAAGACAAGCCATGGCTCGATGGGTGAACCGAACCATAAAGAACCGGTTATGGTGCATTCTAGACAAAGCCGAAAAGGAAAAAGTTTCAGTTGACTTGCAAGATATTCTTCTACGTTTAACTTTTGATAACATTTGTGGACTCACCTTTGGTAAAGACCCTGAAACTTTATCACCTGAACTACCTGAAAACTCATTCTTCGTTGCTTTTGATGGTGCCACTGAAGCCACCTGGCATAGATTATTATACCCTGAAATAGTTTGGAGGTTCGAGAAGGTTCTAAACATTGGTTCAGAGAAGAAGCTGAAGCAGTGTTTGAAGGTTATCGATAGTTACATGAGCAATGCAATTTCAGCTAGATATGAAGCTCCCTCTGATGACTTGTTATCTCAGTTTATAAAGAAGCGCGACGGCGATGGAAAACCCTTCAACGACGCCGTGCTTCAACACTTCGCGTTGAACTTTTTGCTCGCCGGAAGGGACACGTCATCAGTGGCACTCAGCTGGTTCTTTTGGCTTGTAATGAACCACTCTCACGTGGAGGAGAGGATTTTGAACGAGTTGACGACGGTTTTGGCTGAGACTCGTGGCGGAGAACAACGGAGGTGGGTGGAGGAGGCGGTGGACTTCGAGGAAGCTGAGAGGCTTGTTTATCTGAAAGCTGCTTTGGCTGAGACGATGCGTTTGTATCCCTCCGTGCCGGAGGATTTCAAGTATGCTGTCTCCGATGATGTGTTGCCGGACGGGACAGTAGTTCCGGCGGGTTCGACGGTGACGTATTCGATATACTCTTTGGGGAGGATGAAGAGTGTGTGGGGTGAGGATTGCATGGAGTTTAAACCGGAAAGGTGGATTTCGGTTCAGGAAGACAGGTTCCAGTTCGAACCGCCAAAGGATGGGTTCAAGTTCATGGCTTTTAATGCTGGACCGAGGACTTGTTTAGGGAAGGACTTGGCTTACCTTCAAATGAAATCTGTGGCTGCGGCTGTGTTGCTTCGTTACCGGCTATCTCCGGTTCCCGGTCACCGGGTGGAGCAAAAGATGTCTCTCACTCTCTTCATGAAACATGGGTTACGTGTGTTCTTGCATCCACGTGAGCTTCAACCACAAGGTGTTGCTGCCACCTTTGTGTAGGAAGGCGGGGGTTTGGTCATAAAGACAAAAGCACGGAGGACAGTGTGGTCCTTTCACCAGGATATAATTATGTCAATTTATTATTTATGTTTCTAGAGAAAAAATATATTTACAACCTATTAATTCTCAATAAATCATAGCCGTCAGATCGAAGGAAATCAACGGTTAAGATGTGGTTGTAAGAGGTTGTAAACAAAAACAGGTCGTAAATATAATATTCCTAATGTTTCTAAGTCTATACTATTTTTTAGAGTTAACTCAATCCTAATTATTTCTTTGAAACGAGTTGTATCCCCATATCCCACAAGTTTGGACTCTTTGAGCCGGCTATGAGACTAATTCGAAATGCGAAACGGATCAGGGATGAAGATATTTAAAACCCTCTCAAAGGTAGCATGTGAGAATCGAACTGAGGTCTTTTTCTTTTTACTTACTCAGCTTCCTTACTATTAACTGAACTACCACTATTTAGTAATTCTATACTATTTTATTGCTTTTGGGGGTGGGTGATTCAAACTTGGGTGTGTCCTTTGTTCTTTATTTTCCATGTCAGAAGTCATGTCCTTAATCAATAATACAATTACACAAATTATTAAATAATTTTTTTAATTATTCGAAATCATTTATACATGCAACTTTTTTTTTTATTATTATTACTACCATTGAAATATATGCATGTAAATTTGATTAAACTACTTGTGAAACTTTCCTACTTTCTTCATCCTTTGACCATTAACATTTCAATTTTCCCATCAGATTAATCTGATTTGTTTTCGGCTGAAATATTGAAACCCTCTGCATTATTCATATATGACTAAAACTAACCCAAAATTACCAATCCCATTCTTATGTTCATAGATGAAATTGGTTGTTCAACTGTTGCTCTTAAACGTATCTCACAAATCTAACATCATTATATACTAGGGTTGTTGCACACTTTTTCTTTTTTTTTTATCGTAGATTACTTTCCTTCTGTATAAATATGATTGGTTACTGTACAAGAAATTTTTCCTTCAGTGTGGTCTATGGTGTCATTTTACAGTTACTCAAATCAGTTATTCACATACATAAAAGCATTCTTAAGGATAGGTACATTTTTATTGTGACTCCCACAACCTTACACATATTAAAAGTTGTTTGACCATTTAGAGGTGCCTAAATGGTATTTATTATCATGTAGCTTCTCCTTAGTCTGTTGTGGTGTTTGTTACACCTTGCTTTTCATGTTAGTTAGTTATAGGTTTGTTAGAGTTTGTTGTAGGTTTGTTATAGGTTTGTTATATTGTTAGAGTTTGTTGTAAGTTTGTTTGTTAGAGTTTGTTGTAAGTTTGTTATAGGTTTGTTATATTGTTAGAGTTTGTTGTAAGTTTGTTATAGGTTTGTTATACTTTCCTCTATATAAGTGGTTGTGTTGCCATTGTAAATGTATAGAGAATAAACCTTTCATTATCACTATGGAATCTCTTCTCTTCCTCTCCATTTTCACTCACTCTCTTATTCATCTACAAAGTTCATTGAACTTTATTATGGTATCAGAGCATTCTTCCTGAAGGCCTGATTCATAGTGTAGTTCATCATGACTTCCGCATCAGATTCCTCTCAACAAGTTCTCTTTAATTCTTCTCAACAAGCAGCAAAGTCGAATGTAGAAGATCGAGCTATGGAGTTCAAAATTCCACAGTTGTTCAATCAACAGATTGCAGTGAAGCTAACTGAAGAAAACTATTTGTTTTGGAATCAAATAGTTGAACCGATCATTACCTCTCATCAAATGCATCGTTTCCTTGTAAATCCAAGAATTCCACTTCAGTTTCATTCTGAAGAAGATCGACTTAATGGAATACAGAATCAAGCGTATGTGGATTGGATAACTCAGGATTCAATGCTCCTGTCATGGTTACTCTCAACAATCTCTGAATCAATCGTGAATGAGATCCTTGGAGTAAAATATTCACATGAAGCTTGGGACAAGATTCACAAGCTGTTTCAAGGCATGATGAAATCTAAGTCAAGACTCTTGCGTTCGGAGTTGCACTCGATCAAGAAAGGTTCAAAAACAGTAAAAGAATTTCTCTCCCGTATTAAAGGTATATGTGATTCACTCAAAGCAATAGGAAGTCCAATCAGTGATGAAGAACGAACTGACATTGTCCTTGGAGGTTTACCGTCTGAATATGTTGCTTTTATTGCTACTGTTCATGGACGTGAAAATCCTTATTCTATCGAGGATCTTAGCATACAATTGCTTACACATGAGCAAATCCTTGCTAAACAATCTGAAACACTATTTTCAGACACAGCAGCTGTTAATCTGACGCAACATGTCAATGAAGTAGAGAAACAGGATTCTACTGATAATAATGCAGTTAACAATAATATTCTTCTAGCTAATTCTCACAATCAGGAACAGAGAACTGGCTCTCTTAACTCAGATCACTCAGGACGATCATATTTCTCAAACAGAGGTCGAGGACGCTATGGTGGACGTAATTTCAGAGGTAGAGGACGCTATGGAGGTAACATATTACCTGTCTGTAACATAGCAGTTGCTAATTCTGTGTACTCTATGTGGCATTGTCGACTAGGACATCCACACAAAGATGCTCTTAATTCAGTTCTTCGAGTCTGTAATATCACTATTCCTAATAAAACAGTTGATGATTTTTGTGCTGCTTGTTGCATTGGTAAGTCTCATCGTCTACCATCACATCCTTCCCTCACAGTTTATCACAAGCCTTTTGAACTCATTTATAGTGATTTGTGGGGACCTGCTCCAATGCCTTCTGTCATGGGATACTTATACTATATCTCATTTGTCGATGCACACACAAGGTTTACATGGATATATCCCTTAAAACAAAAATCTGATGCTTTTCAAACTTTCAAGAATTTTCATTCCTTAATCACCACTCAATTTCAAATGCCTATTAAAGCCATTCAAACTGATTGGGGTGGGGAATTCAGAGTCTTCACACAATATTTACTTCTTCATGGTATAAATCACAGAATTGTTTGTCCTCACACTCACCATCAAAATGGTGTTGTTGAACGCAAACACAGGCATATTGTTGACACTGGGTTGACAATGCTATCTTCAGCCTCTCTTCCCATGCAATACTGGGATTATGCTTTCACCTCAGCCGTTTATCTTATTAATAGGCTACCTACTGCTTCTCTAAACTTTTAGGTTCCCTACACACTTCTATTCAATGCTATTCCAGATTACAAGTTTCTCAAAATCTTTGGTTGTGCTTGCTTTCCCTTCCTTAGACCTTACAATAACCACAAACTAGAGTTCAGGTCTCAAGAATGTCTGTTTCTTGGCTATGCTACAAAACATAAAGGTTATCTATGTCAAAATCCTGCTGGTCGAATCTTTATTTCCAAAGATGTTCTGTTTAATGAAAGTAAATTTCCCTTTCCCTTGTGGCATCCCAAGTCTGTCATCTCTGTCTCTTCTCCCACTCCCTCACTTCCTCTTTCTGTTTTGCCAAGATACAATCTTCATCAACACCATTCTTCTCCCAATATCAATAAGACAGTAACTGATGCAACAGCAGCTCAATCTGATTCCACTGCTCCTTCTGCTCATGATCTTGCTGTCCATCCTGATACAGTTGTTCTTCCTGATCATGGTTCAGCTGTCCATTCTGGTACTCCTGATCCCCTTGGTTTCCCTGTGGGTGCTGCTTCTTTCTCTCACAATCTTGACACTTTACCATCACCTATGTCTTCACCCTCTACTCCTGTCATGTCTTCAAGTTTTCCATCTGATTTCTCCACTTCTTCCTCTTCTCTTTTACCACCTTCTAGTTCTGATTATCAACCTTCCACTTCTGTCAGTCCTCCTTCATCTTCTCAGTCTATTATTACTAGATCTAAGTCCTTAGCCAGGTCTCTTGTTCTTCTTACTCACATGGAACCCACTACTGTTAAACAAGCCTTGGCCTCTCCTCACTGGTTGCAGGCTATGCAAGCTGAATTCACAGCTTTACAAGTGAACAAAACTTGGCATCTGGTATCTCCTCCTGCAGGCAGAAAAATCATTGGTTGCAAGTGGGTCTTTAAAGTCAAAGAAAATCCAGATGGGACTATAAATAAGTACAAGGCCAGATTAGTTGCTAAAGGCTTTCATCAACAAGAAGGTTTTGATTATACTGAAACCTTTTCTCCTGTTGTTAAGCCAGTAACCGTGAGGATCATGCTCACTCTGGCCCTCACTCATGGCTGGACTTTGAGACAGCTGGACATCAATAATGCCTTTCTTAATGGTGATTTGGTTGAAGATGTTTTTATGCAACAGCCTCCAGGTTTCGAGTCTGATGATAAATAGCTAGTTTGCAAGTTGGATAAGGCTCTCTATGGTCTCAAGCAAGCACCTAGAGCTTGGTTTGACAAGCTCAAGCAGGCTTTGATTCTTCTTGGCTTCCAATCAAGTCACTGTGACCCTTCTTTGTTTTTTCTTTGTCAACATAACAGATGTGTTTACATTTTGATTTATGTGGATGACATCATTATAACTGGGACTGATATTCCTTTCATTAATCACTTGGTCACTGACTTGAATTCTCAGTTTGCTCTTAAGGATCTTGGTGCTTTGGATTTCTTCTTGGGCATCCAAGTGAAGAAACATTCTTCTGGTTGCCTTTCCTTATCACAATCGAAGTACATTCAGGATCTCTTGGCTCGTGCCAACATGTCAGAGGCTAAGAGTGTAGCTTCTCCTATGGCTTCTTCATGTCGACTGTCTAAACATGGCTCCAACTACTTTGATGATCCTTTCCAATATAGATCTATTGTTGGTGCTCTCCAATATGCAACAATCACTCGACCAGAAATTAGCTTTGCCGTCAACAAGGTATGTCAATTCATGGCTCAACCTCTTCTTGATCATTGGCATGCTGTTAAGCGCATTCTTCGGTATCTCAAAGGCACACTCTCCTATGGCCTTGTGCTTCAACCTGCTCCCACACAGTGTCCCTTCGCCTTGACAGCATTCTGTGATGCTGATTGGGCAACTGATACTGATGACCGTCGATCAACTTCTGGAGCTTGTGTCTTCTTTGGTCCTAATCTGGTATCTTGGTGGTCTAAAAAGCAATCCTTAGTGGCTCGTTCCAGCACTGAGGCTGAGTATCGGAGTCTTGCCCTTGCTGCTTCTGAGGTTCTATGGATTCAATCTCTTCTTCGTGAACTATGTGTTCCATTGGCTACTCCTCATATTTACTGTGATAATCTCAGCACAGTGGCTCTCTCTCACAATCCTGTTCTGCATGCAAGGACTAAGCATATGGAACTTGACATCTTCTTTGTACGTGAACGTGTTATCTCAAAGGAGTTGCTTGTGTCTCATGTTCCAGCACCTGATCAGCTAGCTGATACTCTTACCAAGCCGTTATCTGCTCCCATGTTTGCTGATTATAGGACCAAACTGAGGGTTCTGGATACTCATCTTCTCCACAACTCCACAGTTTGAGGGGGCATATTATCATGTAGCTTCTCCTTAGTCTGTTGTGGTGTTTGTTACACCTTGCTTTTCATGTTAGTTAGTTATAGGTTTGTTAGAGTTTGTTGTAGGTTTGTTATAGGTTTGTTATATTGTTAGAGTTTGTTGTAAGTTTGTTTGTTAGAGTTTGTTGTAAGTTTGTTATAGGTTTGTTATATTGTTAGAGTTTGTTGTAAGTTTGTTATAGGTTTGTTATACTTTCCTCTATATAAGTGGTTGTGTTGCCATTGTAAATGTATAGAGAATAAACCTTTCATTATCACTATGGAATCTCTTCTCTTCCTCTCCATTTTCACTCACTCTCTTATTCATCTACAAAGTTCATTGAACTTTATTAGTATTTTTGTCCCCTGATATGCCGTTAAAGTTATTTTCCGGTGAGGGGCGCTGATTTTTGTGAATTGGCCCTTGTAGAATTGCTTTTATATAATTTTGATTAGTATATGTCTCGGACATTTATACATATAAGACTCTTTCGAAATTATATGACATGGATGATTTTGATATCTTATTTACTTTCATTATATTTGTTTATTAAGTGCAAAACATAAATTGGTATTAATTTATAGAGAGAAATAAAAAAAAATTCGACTGAAAAGCAATTCCATCGAAAATTGAGACAAATTTTCGACGAAATTTCATTCATTTTTCGTCGAGTATTTTCGACAGAATTTATATTCCGTCGAAAAATATTTCAAGATTTTTCGACGGAATTTCATTCATTTTCCGTCGAAAATTATTACCATATTTTTCGACGGGATTTCATTGGTTTTCCGTCAAAAAAATTTTACGGAATCAGTCTTCCGTTGAAAACCATTACAACAATTTTCTACGGAATTTCATTGATTTTCCGCCGAAATTTTTGGACGGAATCAGTTTTCTGTCGAAAATCATTACAACAATTTTGAAAGGAATTTCATTCATTTTTCGTCGAAAACTTTTAACGAAATTTATTTTCCGTCACAAATTGAGACAAGATTTTTTGACGGAATTTCATTCATTTTCCGTCGAAAATTTTCGACGGAATCATTTTTCTGTTGAAACTTCCCACAAAAAATATTCCGTCGAAAAAATCGTTACCCATGAAGAAATATTCGACGGCTTCATTTCCATCGAAAATTCCGTCGAGAACATCATTTTCGACGGAATTTTTCCGTCGAAAAAAAATCATTTTCTAGTAGTGTATATGGGTTAAGTTAGTCCAATGCAATAGAAGATAAAGAGTTTCTCCTGACGACCCTTTGATATTCGTTTTTGCCTTTTTTTTATAAAAAAAAAGTCAATGGAGCCCACATATGTTGAGTCTATCACATAAGACACCCTATCTCCTATAACAGAAGAATAATAATTCCTATATATATATATATATATATATATATATATAGGTCAGGATCATTTTACACCAGTGTAATCACATTCTTAATCTTTGTCTGCTGATCTCACTTGTATCTAAGGGCTCTAAATTTTTAGTAATGTGAGCCATTGGATACAAGTGGATCAATGATCAAGATTAAGTAGTGTAAGACTTCTAATATTTTATACCGGTATATATATATATATATATATATATATATATATATATATATATATATAGGTATGATCCTTTGACACCTCGTGTGAGAGCCGTTAGATAAAAAAAGATCAATAGTTCTGATTTGTAAGCATGTGACACTGTTGATCTTTTTTGATCTAACGACTCTCAAATGAGGTGTCAAACTTCAAATTTGACACCGGTGTCAAAGGATCGTGTATCTATATATATATATATATATATATATATATATATATATATATATATATATATATATATATATATATGTAAACATTTTTACAGCCACTTTAGATAAACTTATCTATAGCTAACCCCAAAACTACGTCGTTTTGATTAATAAAGGGTGTTTATGTAATTTTAAGTGAATTAATGAAGGGTGTTTTAGTAAAATGCATATGATATAAATAAATAAAATTACAATAACACCCTTCATTAATTCACCTAAAATTACATAAACATCCTTCATTAATCAAAACGACGTAGTTTTGGGGCTAGCGGTGCATAAGCTTATCTAAAGTGGCTGTAGAAATAATTTTTCCATATATATATATATATATATATATATATATATATATATATGGGAAAAATGTGTGTCAATTTAAATGACACATCTTATATCCTTTCACTCTCACAAAGAGGTGAGACCCACATTTTTAAACCCCCCGCCATTCTCTTCCATGATTTATCTCTTTTTCTTACTTAAAATGACATAATTGTGTATCATTTAAAATGATACACACTTTTCCCCATATTATATATATATAGAGAGAGAAAGGTTATAATTACAACTTTTTTTTTTACAACCTCTTACAACCATATCTTATCACCGTTGACTTCCGTCAATCAACGGTTATCATTTTTTCAAATTAAACTTATTAATTAATTATTATTTCACAATAAAAGATAACCGTTGATTGGCGGAAATCAACGGTGTTAAAATATGGTTATAAGAAGTTGTAAAAAAAAAAAAGGTGTAACTATAATCTTCCACATATATATATATATATATATATATATATATATATATATATATATTAATGAGTTTCGTGAATCCCCTGGGGAACTCACAGACGTGGCACGATATCAGCCATCCAAAACCCTTACTCTTCCTATAATTTTCATCTCCAATCGAATCCATGTATTTATAAAAGTCAACTTATCAGACCTGCATGCAGCAATGACATGAGAGCACTTATCGGACCTGCATGTAGCAATGACATCAGAGCATAGATAACACAATGCAGTTAACTTTCCACTTTGACAATTATGGTCATAATTGCGAGCGACATGGGTAGACGCAACATCCCGGTTATTTTGCATCGCATCAAGTAGCACCTTACAGTAACGATTGCTAGTTGTTATTTCTGGACGAGCGTTGTGTCCTCTCATAACAAAGTATGGAAAAAAAATAGTATTTTAAGGGTTAAGGACTTTGGAAGGTTGAGGTCACACCATGTGGCACGATCTGTGAGTTCCAAGGGGGTCCTTGAAACTTAAAGCGGGAAATAAAAAAAAAAAATTATTGAGTTCCCAATGGGATCCACAAACTCATTAAAAAAATTAAAAAGTATATAAAACAAGTTCCGCGGGATCAATTTGCGAAACTAAATGCCCCCATTGAAAAATAACTTTACCAAACGTGTAAAATACACAAACGGTTAAATAGGGCATCTTAAAAAATAATTAAAGTAACCAAGAGAGTGAGCCTAGAGTAGTGGTAAAACAACCTCTTTGCAAGTATGCAAAGAGAAAGCTGCGTACAAGTATTTCCCTCACCCCATACTCTTTAATTGGGGTTTAATAAGGAGTGATTTTTAACCATGATAAAAAGTACATAAGTAAGAATTACTATTGTAAAAGACTCTCCTGCACAGGAATTACAATAATGTAAATGTAAAATTTGTATCACAAATGGGGTGGACAAGCATCAAGATTTGTAAATAGATAGTGATGCAATGAAAACCAACCCTCTATGCCAAGCCCCTCAAAAAAGAGAGAGAAAATATCAGTCGGTGTCCATAGGTTAAAGGGTTTTATAAGAGTTATGTTGTAGGAAAAGTGTTTGTGTTATGTTATAGAGATTCGTTTTGCGTGCCAGAGTTTTTATTTTATTTTTTTTGCTGCGGGCCCCACAAAATGTTATGTGTGTAGAAAATTTTTTGTGGTCATGTTAAATGATAAATGATAAACCCTAAGTTAAAAATGAGAAGCATTCATCTGTTCATTTCATTATACAGCATTTAGTCAGCAGCACTCATGTTACCAACTTATTTGACCAAAGGATGCAAGCAAAACAGGCAGATAAGAAATTGGAGACAAAAAGAAGCTTGATGAGCAATACTTCATGAATAACTTTTCTTGATTAATTATCACAAAATTGATGTGTTGGTGTGAAAATTATATTTACATGTATGATGCTAAATCAAGCAACTAATGTGATATTCCCACCAAAAATGAGAAAAAAGCAGAGAAAGAAGAGAACAGAATCTAAACCTTCTCCCTTGATAAAACATCAGGGATTAAACTATGCCAATGCATCTTTCAAGGACAAGGACCGTCACCCCTTTGATCTATGCTCAATGCTCTATCCACAAAATTTACCATTTTGTCAGGCTCAAAAGTCCAAGTAAAATGAGTTGCTTTGTCATTAAACCTCCTTTTCTTCTCGTAGTCCTTCTGTGGGAAAATAGTCAAGATTCATCTACCATGACAAGTACCAATTATCAGTAACAGTAAGTTACTCCAGGATCTTTTCACCAGTTGAAAAAAGGTTCCACACCACAGTTCCAACCAAATACAGCCCAACTGAAACCTTGAAAACATCATCCCAAGAGCCTGATAATAATCAAAGAGAAAGAATAGTATCAGATCATTGTCCCAAAGATCAGATTTCGATAAAGTATTAAGCACAAGGAATTACACTACAGAGAGAGCTCCACAACTTTACCAGGGGGTGGCGAATTTCCGAAATCAACAATAGTGATTTGAAACTTTAATTGACTAATCTCAGTGTAATGTAAAGAACAGGATACAGAGCATCAGATTCTTGTCCCAAAGATCAGATTTCAATGAATTATTAAGCACAGGGAATTATGCTAGAGAGAGTGCCCCAAAACTTTGCCAGGAGGGTGGGTGTCAAATTTCCAAAATCAACAAAAGTGATTGAACTTTGATTGCATGAAAGCCAATCTCCATTTAATGTAAAGAATTGGGAATAAATGCTCACTTATGTTGGATTTGACTCATACTTCGTATTCAGATAATGACTCTTCTTGGTAGGGGGGTCCGAGAAAGCCACCCTTGTAGGGGTGTGGGGGAAACGGCCTTGGACAGTAGAGACATGGTATTGTTGTGAGCCTCTGACTTATTTTATTTTTTTATTTTTCTTGGGCTTAGGCCCATGAATAGCTATTGTTGTTTAAGGTTTCTAAGCCTATTTATATTTTTCTCGTAACCAGAGTGTTGTAACGAGTGCGATGAGGAGAATAGAATGAATATTGTTGGACGTAGCCCACATTGGGTGAATCAGGATAAATTCTTTGTATCCAGTTTTTCCCCTTTTCTCTGTACTATTTTGCGATAGCGTGTGGGTTTGTGTTCAGTCCCAACAACCTAGGAAGAGAAGAGAAGCCATGCTAGGATGAACCTAAGCTAAACTCATGCTTGCTTACAAAGCTTCAACATTGCTTAACCAGGTAAACTTCGAGGCCATTGAACAAAAACAGCATTGAATTTATTTTATTTTACTAATTTACATGACAACTGAAGTAAACTTGGTGAATCTATCCATTCCACTCTCACCATCAAAGTGGAGATATAAAGAACCATACAATTTCTCCAAAATAAATAAATAAGCAAAATAGTTTTGGCCCATAGTCTAGAAATAAAGTGTCAAAGTATCAAAACCTAAAGGCTTACTGAGAATCTTCAAATTGTGCACAATACAACCCTATACTCAATCTTCAGTATTAAGAGATATAATGATCCTTCACCTAACAGTTTAATCTTTTAAGATAATTGATCATTGACATTCAGTGACTAAGAAATTATGAGGAACAAATACTTACCATGCTGAAGAATGTAACCTGTTGCTGCTGTTCCAAGGACACCAGCCAGTACTCCAGCAGTATTAGACAAACCAAGAAGTATCCCCTGAGGAGAAAAATAGGAAATAAATACAGAAACCTTCTTTCCTTCCCAAATGACATAATGATTTAACCAATTAATGGTAAGAAGATAATTTTAGATGGCCATGAATTAGCATACAAAAAAAAAAAGTTGTCCCGCTCTTATTCCACATATCAAATATAAAGAGTTCCATGTTGCAGGAAAAATCTGTTTACAATGAATCCACTTACTGAATATCGAGGGCCTATATCCTGATGGTTTGAATACAAACCGGACTGAGAGAATGCATCAGTTCCCTATACAGGAAGAATTTATAACAAGTTAGGAAAGAGAAAGCTTAAAGGATGAACCAACAGTCTCTAATTTTTATGAGAAGAGCTAGCACAAAGAAAATGTATAGTTATGTTGTCTTAAGAGAAGTTCCCAAGACACTACTGTCAAGAAAATTTAACTTTGCTGGAGAAATTCACAGATTATGCAGTATGAACTAAAAACCATGATAAGATTATTAGAGTGATACTCAAATTTAAGAAACTTTACTAGAAGTAACTCTTTCTCCAGAAATATCAAAGGAGGCACACAAACATAAACAGACTTTATGTTAGGATTACAGAGAGACTTCCTTATCAGAAAAAAAAAAAAAATGTTCAATACAAAACAAGAAGCAAACCTGACTGCATGTCATACACAGAACAGCCATCACGGGAGAATTAATGTGGCTCAATTGAGTTAAGAAGAACGCAGGGCCAAGAAACCCAACTGTTTGCATTATCTGCAAAGAAAATGCAGAATTATACTGTGAAGCTGATAGATAACCTGGTAGCAATGGAATTGAGTTCAGAAAATACTAGGCTGCTAGATACTTAAGGATAGAGAATGCAAAGGAGATCTGTCGCCAAATTTTGTAGAAAAGATTTTGAAGCTAGTTTCAATATTATTAAGAAATATTTGGAAAGAAACGTTGTCAACAAAACTAGAGATTAATTCTTTTTTTCATTGTTTTATTATCACTAGAATTAAAGGATAGACAATAGTTTCGTAGCCCTTCATATAAAGGAAGTTGGTCAGGAACTTACGTAAAGAACTATTTTTCCAAGATGCTATAAGAAAAGAGGAGGGTTACGTTTACAACTTTTTTGATTTACAACTCTTACAACCTCAACTATGTTCTCCTGGGAGAACACCCTCCATTATTGTTCTCCCGGGAGAACATAGTTGAGGTTGTAAGAGTTGTAAACTAAAAAAGGTGTAAACGTAACCTGCCCCATAAGAAAAACTTAAAAAAATAAAAATGATTGAAGGGAGATACCTTGCGAACCCTTGTAACGGATACACCCTTGCTCACTAGAGTGTCCGCAATCCAACCACCAAAATTTGCAGATAGAGCCATTACAAACCACGGTAAAACACAAAATAGCCCAGATTCTGTAAGATTGAACTTCAAGACCTAGGATTATATTCGAAAAAACTTTAGTTAACTTCAAACTGTGTCATTTTCTTTTCCAAGTATTCAAGGAGATTACAAATCAATATATTTTATATATCAAGATATTAACATATCTTCGATAAAAAGCTGAACTCTATAAGCTTCACTTTTGATAATACTGAGAGCTGTAGCTTGACAAATATGTCAAGTCGGATGCTAAAATGCTAAATATCAGCAAGCATGCTCACAGACTGAATTCTATGACATCAAATGTTTATAAATAAAAAAGAATGAATGAGATAACTGTTTATTGCAATAAATCATGTTGTTATCAGGTAAGATAGTTTGAACAAGAGAATAAGATGGAATGATTAGAAGATAATAAAAGGAATAGAAAGATTAAGGTTTCAGGAGAAGAAAGAAGGGATAAAAATCTCAAGTCTCTAATGTAGTTATATGAATTAACGAAAATGCTTCAGGCAGTACAAATCAAAAGCATCAGCAAGCAAATAAAAGAACAAAGAAATAGCATCACATTTATGTTACACTAATATACATTAATACCAGTAATCCCCAAATGAATAATCCTAATAATCAGAATTAAACAAAATTAACCTTAAATTAATTAAAAAAAAAAAAAAAACCCACATCACCCAGCACTAAACATGCATAAGTCATGATAAAATGGCAAAGAAAAAAAAAGGATTCTGAGACCATGAACTATGGCTAAATGATGAGAAGCAAATGATGCACACGATCTCTTATTCTCCTCTCTTTCTTCCCTTTTACTCATATTATTAAGATCATTTGCATAATTCCCTACTTCACAGTCAGGTTACAGAACCAGCTTCCCCTCTTCCCTGTCCATTGTCTCATATTTTACCTGGAACATGGTTCCTTTAAGTACTTTTTCTTGCATATAGGTATAGGCAACTTTGTCTCTAAAGAAATTCACACACAACCATGTACGAACTAAAACCAAAAAGATGGGCATGGATCTAGCTCTGTCTGCACTGTTAGTATTGATTTTTACTTCATTTAGTGGTAATATTTCTAATGTTTTTGGGCTGATTGTGTATGAGTGTAGGTAAAAGTGGGCTGAAATCAATGGAGTAAGCCCAAGTGGTAAAAAAGGGTAGAAAAAGGGTTTTTATCTTTTTAATAATATTTTTACCCTTTTTTATCCAGGAACTGACGGCAAGATTTAAAAAAGAAGATAAGGTGGAGGTGGAAGCACAGCAGCCGTTGATACTGCTTTGATCGGACGAACAAAAGAAATAGCCAAGAAAATCAAGAAAGGGGAGCAAACTCTGATTAAAAGAAGAACGCGCATAGAACAGAAGAACGAAGCTTTACTTTTAGAAAAGAGAAGAAGAAATACAATAGAGAGTTAGTGTTTCAGTTTGTAATTAGATTTTCACACAGAGAGTTCTAGTTTTAGTTTCTCATCTTTCCTGGAGATTCCTGCACAATCAAACATCGCGGCTCTTGAAGGGATTCAGAAGACGCGATCTTGGTGCATGTGCATAGTTTTAGTTTTAATCGCATTTTCCCTTTGAATCCGTGAAGAACAATTCGGTTTGTACATCTACTCTTTGGATTTCTTTTATGTGAATCATGTTTCCTTTTGCTTCAGATTTCATTTTAGTTTTATTTTCCAACATGCATAGCTAAATCCCTTTTCTGGAATTCTAATGGAGATGATGAGTACCCTTTATTAATATAAACTGTTATGCATGTGTTCTTGATGTTTGAGATCCATGAGAATTAAGATTGCATGAACTTGTGTTGGGAAACTCAAGTTCATGAAAATTCAAGTTTCTTAGATTAGGAATAATCTAAGTAAAGAATCTTACTTAAAGTCTTTAGTAAAGTGATTCAGATCTTAAGGGATTAATGTGTCATTAACCACACTAAATTTGCGAAAGTATAGTGTGGCTTTTCAAAAAGTCAGATTCGATTAATTTTACATGCTGTAGCAGTTAGAATGCATGACTGCAAATCTTAAGGGAAAACATCAAAGTCAGACTGTCCCTGGATTCTTCAAAGTATAATTTTACTGTTATAACATAGTCTTGTTGATTTTAACATAGTTATAAAATCAGAATTTTACAAATCGATTTAAGAAAAAGAAGTTCCTAAAGAAACCAATTCTTCCGTTCCCAGTGAACGACAACTCTTTCTTTTTCAAGAAAATACTACTCAACATGCACCATATCATGTACTTATGTAATATGCCAAAAGAAATATAAAGACTTACTTGGTTATAGTATGTTGGCATCCATGTAAGAAGAATGAAAGTTCCCCAGTTGTGGCAAAAATGGGACACTATCAGAGCCCAGACCGGTGCTTTTGACAAAATTAATCTCCAAGGTATTGTTTTCACAGGTTCCTTGGAAAAATTGTTCGCAGTAATCAACTTCTTTTCTTCAGGCCGCAGTTCAGGATCTTCAAGAGGTGAACTGTGTGCCTACAGTTCCCAGAAGAACTTAGCACATGAGCAAATAGAAAATGCTATTAAGATAGGGTGAACTTTTCAGATACAAAAAAATGTTGCAGTCAGAAAATTCATAGTAAAGAATCAACTTCAAGCCAAAGAGTTTCTGTCAAGAAAATGTGTGTACAAATATTTCCAAGTTCAGAAAGGAAGCATCTATGCAAAGGAAATAATTTTACACGGGCAAATCTCACCTTACTAAGCCACACATAAAACCAGACTGTCCCTAGAGAACCAAAGGAGTAAAATACTGATGGCCATCCAAACTGATGAATTAGGAAAGGTGAAAAGGCCAGTCCAGTGACTGATCCAAGGTACATGCCACTATAGACCAGTGCTAGTGACCTACTTCTCTCTGCCACCGGAACCCATTTTGACAGAATATTATTCATGGCTGGCATAGCAACACCCTAGAAAGATCCAAAAAAAAGTTATCATCATACTGCATCATCACCAACTAGATAAATCAAATCATTACTTAAATCAGTAATAATATTGATCAAAACAAAAGAACATTTCAATTTTTTACTCATTAGATAATTTCTTAGGGCCGGTTTTATCAAAATGAAAACACATTGGTGTGTGAGTCAGGTATCCCCAAAAAAAGAAGACTGTATTAAACACGAAGTGGGTACAGAACTGGGTCGGCCCTTTTAGATAATTTCTTATGCCAACAACATAGTAATTGCAAGCTTTTCCTATTAGTAGAAAGCAGGAAAGCATATTGTTTAGAGCATTTTAGTATAACCGACCTCACCAACCCCCATGAATGCACGAACAACTAATAGGAAAGGCAACCCAAGTTTAGCAGCTATTAGTTAATCAATGGTCTTCAAATTGAATCAATATCTTTTTCCCCCCACTGTGTCTTTCCATGATAACCAGCAATCTGCAACAAATATTGAACTATGACTCAGAGTCATGGCCTCTAGTTCAAATTCATACAAGCAGGCAAAAGTTACTAATCAAACTTAGGTTTATCAAAATGAAAACACAATAAAAATTATCCCCAAAAGAATATAATTGTAAAACCTACAGTGCTGGGGTTCCAGTTGTATTCTGCTGACATAGGAAGTATAGCAATGCTCATATTTACCTGCAAATGTGAAATAGATGGAAGTTTCTAAGAGCTAAAGCCACCTGAAGACTTAAACATTTCATTTGTAACACAAATAAATCAGAAGTTGTTACATTTAACCTGATATCAAGATGACACATTATTTCGTATTAAATTCTGTATTTTCATAAATAAATAAATAAACCACGAATGTATAATATAACTCTTTAGGAAAGCTCTTAAAAGTTTCTATTACAGGTCAAATATCTTTTTGACTACAATGATGAGAGACTTTCTTTCCTGTTGGCAAAGTATAAAAATTTATATTTTGAAAGTGGATGAAAGGGTGTGTTGAGATATATAAAACCATTAAAAACCCCTCACCCACCAGCTTAAGCTTTTGGGTTGAATCGGTTCTTTATATGGTATCAGAGCATAGAGCATGTGCATTGTCCATTCTTCAAGCCCAGCAGGCTCTCGTGTGAAGGAGTGTGTTGAGATATCTAAAACCATTAAAAAGCCCTCACCCACCAGCTTAAGCTTTTGGGTTGAATCGATTCTTTACATTTAACATCTAATTAGATTTAGTATAATGATTTTAAATTGCAATTTCGTTGCAATTATATAACTCCGGGGACAATTGGGGGAAAATGTGAATGATGCAGTACAGCAATTGAAAAGTGAAAACCATTGGCATTTACAAACACATTAACAACAAAAAGAAAAAGAAAAAAAGACCAGCATTTAAGAAAAGGTTCCCATGCATAAGCATTAAGTAATTAACATTTCATTAGTTGCCAATTCAAGAGAATATGGTCATGCTTTCAGAGAGTTCAAAAAAACAAAAATTATGAGCTGGGTTTATTCAATTACACTTCACTTCAGCTACCAATGAAAACTAATCATGACTACAAAAGCTTCTAATAGCACAGTAACAAAAAATTTATACTTTCAGAGAGAGAATGCAATTTAAAAGAAGAAATGGAAGAAGGGTCTTTACTCTGTCCATATTACAAAGAAGAAACGCTGAGAAGCAGAGAATCACAATGACCCATCTTTTGGGGAACCATGTTGAAGAAGTTGCTTCCACATCATCCAAACCACGTGCCTTCTTAAGGACAACATCTTCAGGCACGTGCTTCTCGGACTTGACATCTGCCCACACCTTTCCGCTGCCCCTTTCGCCGGAAAACCGGAACACAAGGCAGCTCCGCCGTGACAGCAAGTGTAAAGGGAAGAGTGAAGGGAAAGAAGAAGTTGAAGTTGCATGGTTGAGATGGTTGAAATGGTTTCTGCGTGAAAGTGCAATGGAGGAGGATGAAGTTGAAGGAGGAGAGAAAGAGAAAACAAGAGCTCTTCCACTCATCATGGTCATGGCCCTTCACTGTTCAATGTTGAGTGTTGTTGGGTGTGTTCATCCTCAACCTGCTCTTAGAAACACTCCAAGATTTTAACGAACAATGGAGGATATTTATCACCTTTGGCTATCGTTTTGACACGTGGAGATTGCATAGAGGCGACTCCTTGTCATCGGTAATTGAATAATATTTAAGTTCATCATAAGACAATTTTTTTTTATGGTGTTGTAATAACTATATCGTAAAAGTGATTATATTATATTATAGAGATTCATTTTACATGTTGAAGTTTTTTTTTGCTGCGGGCCCACAAAATATTGTGTGTAAAAAATTTTATGTAATTACGTTAAATAATAGATGATAAACTTTTTTTTTAATGTTGTTATTAAAGATTTTGTGATATTTATAGAGGAAAAAATTATTGTCATATTGTAGAAAAAGTAGTCTTCCTTCCTACAACTCTTTGAAAATTGTACTGTATTTTTTGTTATTTTTAAATAGTGTGTCCCACCAATATGTAATTATTCTATAACATGAGAATAGATAAGCCTATTTACAAATAGAGTAAAAGTAAAATTTATTTTAATATTTTTTATGTTGTGTATTATCTTAACTCTTAAGAGTAATAGAATTATGATAATAAATGGATAGAAATTATTTATTTTTTTATTTTTTCAGTATTTTTTAACTTGGTTTAATAAAAAAAAAGTATATTATTTTTTTGTGTTATTTTATTGTCCAATTTATATAATTTGATATATTTTTTTCAGCAAAAACTTCTTTACACTTCACCTTAAATCCATTATTCAATCTATCAATAATTATTTCAATTTTTATTTTTTAAGTATTTTTTAACTTGGTATAATAAGTAATAAAAAATTATATTATCTTTTTGTGTTATTTTGTTGTCCAATATTTATATCTTTCATCAATCAGGTTTTTTTTTTTTTCTGTAAAAACTTCTTTATACTTCCCTCAAATCCATTATTCAATCTATTAATAATTATATATATTTTTATTTTTTTTAAAGACCGACTTATTTCTTCCTAAGTAGAGGTGTAATTGGGACAGAGTCTACGTCTAGGAGCCTATGATTTAGTCTATATCAGGTCAGACTTAGCCTATTACGCATAGACAAATAGAATAGGCTCAGGCTTTTTAAAAAAACATATTTAGAAAATAGGTCATAGACTTTCTTTTACTTGTCGGACCTATAAACCTACAGACCGGCCTATATCATATTATTCATTTTAAATAAAATTATTATTTTAATAATTTTGAAAAATAAAATAATATTATTTTAATTTTTTTTTAATTATTAAAGGTCTAAATATGCTTAAACGGCTAACAAACTTAGGCTAATGCTATTATTTTTTAAATATAGGACATGTCATACTTATAATTATATTTGGGCTTACACAGACTAATAGATTAGGTCAAACCTAAAATATTTTACACAAATCTGACCTTTTTAAGTCAAAGCTCAATCCAGCCCAGTCCATTTACACCCTCCATATATATATATATATATATAAATATATATATATATATTATAGGGATTTTATGTTTATCATTTAAAATAATATAACTTCATTTTCCTACACACACATTAAAGAGGTGGATCCAGATGTTTTTATTTCTCTTTCATCATTCTACTTCTCTCCCTTTTGATATGAGAGTTGGACACAAAATTTAAATCATGTACCATAACATTAATAAAATCATATATATATATATATATATATATATATATATATATATATATAATGTGACTGTATATAAGCGTTGGTGCAGTCACCTAAAAACTACGTCGTTTTGGGTGGGATAAAGGAAGTTCGCATTTAAAATTAATTGTAGAAAATAAAAATATTATATTTATTTCCAACTTTGTATGGTTATGATTTCCCATATTTAATGTTTTACATTTATTTCCATCTTTGTATGGTTATTATTCCCCATATTTAATGTTTTTACATTATAAAATGACGTAGTTTTATATGACTGCACCAATCCTTAGGTGCAGTCACTTTACATCCGCTAAACCTAGGGGTGGCAAATCGTGTTCGTGGGTCGGGTTCGGGTCGACCCGTGTCTGACACGAACACGAATAGATTCAACCCGAACACGACCCGATTAATTATTAGTGTCAAAATTCTCAACCCGAACACGACCCACTTTTTCTGTTGACACGACACGACCCGAAAAATCTTATAATATAAGTGTGATCCGTTTATTACACGACTCGCCCCAAAAAAGCACCAAATCTGATTGCAATATAACAAAAAAAAAATCTTCAATAAAAAGAAACCTAGAGTGTATATTTTTTTTTTATACCATTCAATAAAATTACCATAATAACCTTGAAAAAATAAAAAAATTATAATCATGTAACGAATATTTTCGTGTTATAACATTAATGACCCGAACACGAAAAAAATCACCCCTAGCTAAACCCATATATATATATATATATATATATATATATATATATATATATATTGTAACAGCCTGTTGTACACCGGTATTGTTAACATTAATTATGATATTAAACGCAGTTACAATCACAACAATTCATTTATAAAAATGAGAATAAACTTTTTCCGATTATTACGCGAACAATAAAAGTATAAAAAGCGTAATAATAAAAAGCTGTGATCGTAACTGAAACACTAGCGGAAGACTTTCTTAACTGTTTATACACTTTATTTTATCTTAACTAAATTTCTTTAATTTTACTTACTCGGATAAATTCGGAGCTTTCCGGTTGTTCGGAAAAACACTGCTTTAAGCTACAGCGCGCTCCGTTGACACGCTTCCACAAATTGACTTAAATCCCTCAAATATTATCAGAAATCATATTTCCTATTTCTATTGGCCATTTAAAATCAATATTTGAAACCTGGAGCTCAAAATTCCACTGGCACGTTTTACGGTGCAGTCTGACTGCGGTATTTTTACCGGCGAAAAATACTATTCACTGATTTTTCTGAAACTTGCCTGTCCACTCAATTTTTCGTTCTGAATCCATTTCCAGGCTTATTTTTATCATCTTAGATCTTCTGCTCAATTTTTATCTTCCTAGGGTTTCTAATTACCGTTTTGCCCTTTCTATGTATTTTGGCCTAATCTTTGGGATTTTCACTAATCCATCACTTAATTTCTCACTTAATACTTTAATTACATAATTTAGAATTGTGAGGTGTTATAATCACCCCACCTTTTAGAATTTTGTCCGCAAAATTACATCTTAACGGTCCCGTAACACGGGGTGTAATCGAAAATCTCATTTCTGTGGCATCCATGATTACTTAGTCCTTCACAAACTTGATAACTTTGGGTATCTGACCCCTTAACTCATTATATCTTTCACTATTTCCTTAAACCACTGTCACTTTTTCATTCACTGTAGTTCATAGTATACTCATTTCACACTTTTTCAATTCGCTATATTTTAAGCTCTTCATGGCTTATTGTTACACTTTTACCAATTTATAGGTAATAGACGACCACATTATAATTTATGTGTCTCACTTCATCTCATTCTTATTTTCATCTGTCTTTCTGACCTAATGTCGTTCCCAAAAATCTCTTGTTGTTTCCATAATAGACCCTAACTGTTTTCATGTATCTTCACACTTTTTTTAGCACTTAACTCTTTTCGCTGTCCTCACTGTTTCAACCATACTCAGACATACTAGTCCTTTCCATTACTGTTACTACTCTTATGATTTAGTTGTTTTTCTTAGCTTTCACCGAAGCACATCCTTTCTAGTTTCCAGGGCACTTTGTCGTTTCTTATGATTCCGACTCACATTAAATTCTACACTCATATACTTTATTTTTCCTTGTCACGTGTCTTTACCTCTTCTTAGGTACTCATAACCATATCTTTCTCTTCATGATACGAAATTTACAATCCTCACAATAGTTTATATTTCTGATTAATCTTTTAAGGTTCTTTAACCACAATACACTCCTGAATATTTCTATCTACTAATCATATTTACTCTCACTGTTACTCTTTTCATTAACTGTACCATCTCAACTTTATCAACTCAGTCAGCTCAATTCTATACTCAGACCTCTCACGGTCTAAACACAACACTCATCAATGACCTCCATATCGAGGACTCATGCTTAATATTTTCACCCACTAACTATTTTCGACTTTCATTCCACTCCGATGTTACAACTTAACCTTATGTTCCACTCATTTATACCACTTTCTCCTAATCATAATCATTTAATCCTGGATGTCAAACTCAAAACACTATTACTTTACAGCTTTACTCACTTCCACTAAACACTTTGGAACGAATCAATTTCCGACCCACTTCACTATTAACTGATGGACTATTCAAAATGCCATACCACTCATTTACAAGTCCTATTCGCTAGGAATCCTTGACACTTAATTATCAAGTCACTTAAAATTTATTCCATCATTGCCACTACTTCTACAATTTACCACTGGTTGGTATATCAGTCTCTCAGAATATTCAAAGTTACCACAAAAACTCGTCCCTATCTCATTAGTACTTAATCAAAACACCATCAACATTGTGCATTTTCCACACACTTTCCACCATAAGTGGCTTATACGATTACATATAACACTTCTCAATCTACTTTACCAGCAAAACCAAGCTATTCACTTTTTGGTAATCAATTACAACTATAGTTCCCATCTATTAATACACGTTCGCACTTGACACTATTTCAATTTATCTTTTCCTTAGGGCTAACAATTTACTGTTCTAACCTGAAATCTTGATCATCACTAGCCTCCCTAGAAGGACACTTTGAAATTCTTACACACTAAGCCACAACTCTTATATCCAAATCTGACATACTATTGTCCATTTACAAATATATAACCTCGCATCTTGCGTTAACCATATGGAAAAACTCTCTCAATACAGTGGGTAACAACATTCACAGGTTTAACCCCTCGAGCTCTTGCTGTCCTAAGGGCCCCAGATACCATGACCCACCGATCAGAGAATCCACCCATATGATCCATGCCGTAAAAATGACTTACTACTAGCTGTCCCTATTCTAAGGCATCCCCCAAATGTTTCTTCTTTGTGCATTCACATAAATTATCTCTACCATACTAACCATTACACCAATGTGGAACACTTCCTCGTTTCTCATTACTCATATCAAATACTACTAGTCTCTGGGAACTTAACCCGCACAGAGATAGCTATACACTCCTGGCACATAGGCCCCACTGAGATCTCCCTACTATCAAATCATATTACATGCACCCAGTGCACAGAGAAATTTATACTCATAATATATCTGTATATGACGGCAAAACTGGTACTCCGTACACTCCCGATCACACATGGACCCAGTCCATTTGGTTTCTGTATCACCTCTGTATATAACATCAAAACTGTTTTGTATTACCACCTGGGCTGCCCCCATAATCTTAGTAGTAGTGGTACAATATACACCTGTTACACATAAGTTAATTCATCTTACTCTCTCGTGTCATTCTTCTCATTGGTAGTTTACTTTCGTTTTGGTTACCCCTCTGACCTGGTTTATAACATAGTCACTGTTATAATAATCCACATTCTCTTTGTAATTTCGTACACGTTTTCTAACTCGTAATAGTTCCTTGTGTCTTGTTACCATTTAGTCTATAGTCCATTATCTCTTCCTTGCTTATTCTTCTCACAGATTGTTTATTCTTTTACTTTGACTAATCACTCGCCATGGTTCATAACATAATCTCTAATTCATAATTCCTAAATTTTCTCAAAGTTCTGTACACATCTCACATCTCTTAGTATACGTTTCACATTTCCCATCACACAGGGATCTTCCAATCATTTCCGTCGAATCATAGAGAACTACTTCACCTCACTCCTTGCACTGAAATTTACATTAATCCTTGCACTAAAATCCTACATCATTCTTGCACTTAAAACTGGTCGTCCGTCTTTGCACTGACAATTATACCTCAGCTCACTAACTAATCTTATCATTTTCATCTTGATATTACACATTAACTCTTTTGCTGACCACATAATTCCACACTCTCTGCACACTGTACACACCAATTCTTTCGTTAACCACTTAATTTCACACTTTATTGCACTTAGTTCACACACTAACCACACGGTTTCACATTAGGTTGTACCTTAGCTCATTCTCTAATCATATCATCTCACCTTATTGTTATACAACAATAACCCGTAAAATCATACCATCGTTCTAGTCCATGGTCTGCTACGGCTCACATAACATACGCTCAATACTACAGAGAAACTCATCAATTTTCCTGGTCACTTCCACCCTTGGTTGTTGTAGAATGTCTCTTTACCTTGCACATACCTCTACTTTGTCTGTCACTCCGTATCAAATACCAATATTTTCATAAGCGCACTACTATTAGTAGTACTTATACATATACCACAAGATCGTAATTTCTTTACAATTCTCCTTACTTTCGTACAAATGACTGTACATCTCAACCATCCTGTTCCTTTATCACTGATACATCTGCCAATTTGAGTCGACATTCACTAACTGCAATAGTGCCTTCATGGTACATATTTCTTGTGTCATCCATGGCGATTCCTTCACTTTCCCTTATACATATTACACATAGTTATATACACATCATTAGTTCACCTCACTTGTGTTTAGTCAGCACTATCTCTTTATGGGATTCACTCCCATATTTCAATATCTCTCACATTACCAATCTACCAGCATCATACTTTCAAGTGGTCACACCTCGTAGGATTACTCATCAAATATTCTATTTGTTTCTCTGCTTGAACCATCCCAATTCATTCAAGTGCACCGCACTTGTCCTGGTATCATAACTGCTAATCAAACATGACGTATTTAACTCATACATACGCATATCTTTTCCCATTTCTCAATAATTCTTCAGGTTCCAAACCGCTCGCCTTGATGAAGTCTATTCCCCAAGTCCACTTGTACATCACTGTTTTACTATATTATATATATACTTGGAATTTCCCAATCTCATAAGTTCATCTCTGTTATATGTTCATTTTTCATAGTACTGCAAAGTTCGTCTATGCTCATATTGTACATATCATAAATTGTACACCACTGTTGCTTATAATACACTTTTCTCTTGACTTTCATCGAAGTCAGATATAATATTTAAATCTGTTTTCCTTATGCCTTCTAATATTCATACTTGACTTACTGTCGTCCTTTGTCCATGGAGCAGTTGACACTGCAGCCACAACATCAGGCTAAACACTCACATTCGGTGCTTCAAGGTTACTACGCAGGCTTCTTACGATGACCACACATGTAACACAAAGGAATGGGTTGATCAGACCCACACTAAGGAATTACATATACATTAATCGATAAGAATCTACATACAACTATGCAGCACATAACACATCTATATATATTATCAGAGTTCCCAAACAAAATTGCTCTGATACCATAAAATGTAACAGCCCGTTGTACACCGGTATTGTTAACATTAATTATGATATTAAGCGCAGTTACAATCACAACAATTCATTTATAAAAATGAGGATAAACTTTTTTCGATTATTACGCGAACAATAAAAGTATAAAAAACGTAATAATAAAAAGCTGTGATCGTAACTGAAACACTAGCGGAAGACTTTCTTAAATGTTTATACACTTTATTTTATCTTAACTAAATTTCTTTAATTTTACTTACTCGGATAAATTCGGAGCTTTCCGGTTGTTCGGAAAAATACTGCTTTAAGCTACAGCGCGCTCTGTTGACACGCTTCCACAAATTGACTTAAATCCCTCAAATATTATCAGAAATCATATTTCCTATTTCTATGGACCATTTAAAATCAATATTTGAAACCTAGAGCTCAAAATTCCATTGGCACGTTTTACGGTGCAGTCTGACTGCGGTATTTTTACCCGCGAAAAACACTATTCACAGATTTTTCTGAAACTTGCCTGTCCACTCAATTTTTCATTCTGAATCCATTTCCAGACTTATTTTTATCATCTTAGACCTTCTGCTCAATTTTTATCTTCTTAGAGTTGCGTGTTGTCTAATTACTGTTTTGCCCTTTCTTTGTATTTTGGCCTAATCTTTGGGATTTTCACTAATCCATCACTTAATTTCTCACTTAATATTTTAATTACATAATTTAGAATTGTGAGGTGTTATATATATATATATATATATATATATATATATATATATATATATATATATGTAGTAGCTAGGTTTCCAAGTATAATAAGTTGTGTGCTTTTTAGATTTAATATACCTCGTATCATTCGTGCGGAACTTTAATATGTGATATGATACTGTTGAGGTAATTAACATTGTCATGATAATTTAATTTATTAAAACACAAAAATTGGTATTTAAGATTAATAATTTATAAATTTGGATCATTTATTTAGATTTAATATACTAGATAAAAAAATACTCAAATTAATCCTCTTTTTGTCTGTAGATGTTGGACAAACATGATCAGTTTACACTGAAAACTTGTAGGTGATGTCATCAAAGAAATAAACAAATAATTTACATAACAAAGAATTCATCGTGACTTCGTCATCATTACAATTAGGTAAGGGGGGAGATTGTATTTCTCATCTTGAAGAAAAGGACCAAACTATGAAAGGAACCCACCAAGTAAGTATCTAGTAGAGACACTCTTTTTCTGTCCCTGAAAACTCAATTATGATGGCATGCATAGAATTTAGAATGGTTGAATGTGTGTTCTGACGGTAACTAACATATTGTGATGAATGATTTTAAGTTTTTCCCTTCATGCATAGAGGTGGAGAGTTTTAGGAATCAATTAACTAAATTCACTTGTTATATAATGTAAAACCATTTTTTGGGTACACTATCGACATGCATTGATGAGTTAGAAACATTGGTTTATGATTTTGTGAGATATGGAAGTTATGTTCGAAAATTTGGGTTCTACCTTCAAGTAATCGGATACTCCTCTATATGTAATCGATTACTTGAGGAAGAAGAAATAGATTACTCCTTGAAGGTAATCGATTACTCCTTGTATGATGTGCTCTATAGAAGAAGAATTATTTATACATTTAACTTAGTTTTGGTTGATGTATCATGTGATACAGTAGTAGTTTAGTTGACACTCGTGAGGGACTCCTCACTATATCTTGAGATCAATTTTCATACAAGTCAACTAGTGCACATAATGCACATACAATAGCTTATTCTTGAGGCACAATGCAATATAGTTTATGTATTTGTTTACCATTTGAGTTTCTCAAATGATTTGTTGATGATAAATTGTTATGTTGTTGAATTAATTAATGCAAATATATACATGGGGGACTGACTTTGCAGGTGTATGTGTCAAAACTTTCAAATACCATTTAGGTATTTGGTCAAGCTTACTTGGTCTAGAGTAGGGAGTTGTCTCCTTATGTACTTATTGAGATTTGCATCTCACCTATTTCATGGGATTCATTTTAGGTAAAAATGATCAACAGGTGGACCCAAAAAGTGCTTGATGCATTTTGCTTAGATGCTGTTTTGTTTGAATGTTATGTGTGAAATCTTGTAAACTTTGTATATAGTTAATTTGACTTGGAAAATAATGAATTGACATTTTATAACCTTGGATCTATTGTAATGTATTATTGACTTTCAGCCTTATGGTAACGGATGACTGTGTTTTGTGTGTTCCATACTTTGTTTGAGTGTGGAATGTCAACTTCGGATTGGGATGTTACACAATATGTCCAGTAAATCTCTTGTATTCTTCTTTCTTTTTGTTTCCAATTTCTATACATAAAAAAAACTTTGGTTAGTATCAGAACTATTTGTTTGATAGATTTAGATCTATTTTTCCTAAATGATGTAGTATGTTAATGTAATAACAGTCTAGTGAGACAAAGGTATTTAACTAAACTCAACAAAAAGGTCACAATAAGTGAATCTCAAATGGGAGCTAAGAATTAAGGAAAGAGTATAGAGCACATAGTTGCCAACAGCAGTTAGTAGCCGACCCCAAAAATGGTATAACGGTGTAGCGGATAGTGGTATTGCCGCTACGGTGAAGTATTAATGCCACATATATTATACTAAGAGTCTAATACTGCACAAATATAAATGCTCAACTCTGATTATCAATCCACCCATGCTTTAGTTATAAATGCCATGCATATTGTTATTGTGTACTTATTGTACATATATTATACTTTGAGGTTGTTTGTAGACATTGTAAAAGGAAATTGAATGGATCAAGTATCAATCGAAAATCACACCTAAGGAACCATTTAATCAAGTGTCAGAGAAGGCCTAACCATGGCATAGCACAACAATACATTATAGTTAGGAAAAAAAAAGGAGAAGGAAGGGACTCTTGCACTATGTAGCACCGATACGACACGCGACACGTGACACGACACGACACGACATTCCGACACGTCAATCCTAAAAAATTATGGATTTCGACACGTTGGGACACGTTTTAATATTAAATAATATTTTTAATTTATATAGTTTATATTTCATTTAATATTTAATAATTTAACAAAAAAATGAAACTAAATTAATAATACCCATCAACACGTTATAAAGATGGAAGCTTTAATAAAAAAAATAAAAACTGGGATGAGAGAGACATAATATCAGATAGAGAGATCAAATCATATTAGAGAGAGATCAGAGAGAATGAGATACAATAAGAGCGTAATATGAATTGACAACAATGATGCTAAGATGCTCTCTTATCTACTTAAGGGGAAAAAAGACAAAAAAAATAAAATTGATATGATCATGTGGAAGCTTTATTAATATATTTTAATTTTTTTCAAAAAAAAAAATATTAAAAAAATTTTAAAAATTTTTTAAAAAAATTTAATTTTTTTTTAAAAATTTAAAACAAATTAAAAAATTAAAAAATTATGAAAATGCCATTTGACCGTGTCGGATACGGTCAAATTCGCGTGTCGGAATGGTCAACGTGTCGGAAAAAGTCAACCGCGTGTCCGACACCGTGTCGGAGCCGACTCTTCCTGTCTTTACAAGTGTCCGTGCTTCCTAGCTCTTGCAATTGCAAATTCTAATGTAAATCAAGATCCAAACAAAGATGATGCCCTTAGGCCTTAACCTTGTGAACATTAAATTATTATTATTTTTTTTGTTGTAAATGTGAATAGTAAATTTGAGCAGACACAATTGATAATTTGCAAAGCAAGTTTATTTATTGTAATGGTCAATTATTTGATATGTGATGTGCCACAAATGTTCTTAACATCATGGTTCAGCATGCTTTGGGAGCTGTAATTGAAAGAGTCAATAAATCTTGAGAAACTATTCGTTATATTAAAAGTTGAGAAACTATTCGTTATATTAAAAGTTCACAAACTTGTATAAAAAAAAGTGCACAAACTTGTATCCAAAAAAGTTGATAAACTATACTGCCAAAGTAATATAGTCAAATCAAATACAACTAAATTAATGAAAAAAATCATCATCTCCGGATTCTCCATCAAATTCCAACAAATCTTCTCCTTCACTTTCATCTTCACTTGAACTAAACTTATAGATGTCTTTTTCATAGAATTCATCAGGTAGAAGAAAGCAGAAAAAGAGATGGAAGAGAGTAATGGATTCATAGCACAATACTATGGGTATAGTTTGAAGAGAATGAATCGATACATTTATAGAGAGAGAGAAGTCACTTATATAGCCTAGGATTAAACACACTAACAGAAAGTTAACAAACTAATAGCTCACTAACCATTCTAACGGAAAGCTAACTGACTAACAGAAATATAAAAACCTAACAACTAACTGAAAGATAGAAAAGTTATACAGTAAAGATAAGGCAGAAAGCCTATACACAGAAGACTCCTTTAATACACCCCCTCAAACTCAGGATCTTTGAGAAGCTTGAGCTGAATCAAAGATGCAGAGTTTGCTACGCAAATCATGAAATCGAGTACTTGGAAGAGCTTTAGTTAGAGTGTCAGCTACTTGATCAGAAGAAGGCACATGAGCCACCACCAACTGCTTGGCCAGAACTCTCTCACGGACAAAGAAGATATCAAGCTCAATGTGCTTCGTACGAGCATGAAGAATGGGATTGTGGGAGAGAGCCACAGTGCTCAAATTGTCACAATAAACAGCTGGTGTAGAAATAGGCACCCGAAGCTCACGCATGAGAGATTGAAGCCATAAGATTTCTGCACAAGTTAAGGCTAAGCTTCTATAGTACTGGATCTAGCAACCAAAGTTTGTTTCTTAGACCACCAAGAGACCAGATTAGGTCCCAAAAATAGACAAGCACCTGAAGTTGAACGTCTATCATCCGGATCACTAGCCCAATCAGCATCACAATATGCTGTGAGAGAAAAGGGAGCAGACGAAGGAGTAGACTGCAGTCTCAAACCAAAAGAAATAGTGCCTTGCAGATAAAGAAGAATACGCTTGACTATCTTCCAATGATCTAGCAAAGGCTGAGCCATGAATTGACATACTTTGTTAACAGCAAAGCTAATCTCAGGTCTAATGATAGTTGCATACTGAAGAGCTCCAACAATGGACCGATAGTGATGAGGAGCATCATACAAGTTAGAACCATGTCTAGAGAGCTTACAGCTTGTGGGCATAGGAGTGGCAATCCCTTTGGCAGCATCCATTTGAGCTCTTGTAAGAAGATCACGTATGTATTTAGATTGGTTGAGAAAGATCACACCAGAAGCAACACGACGAACCTGAACCCCAAGGAAATAATCCAAAATTCCCAAGTCCTTTAGAGCAAATGTAGAGTTGAGCCGAGAAATAATATGCTGAATGAACTGTGAGTCATTGCCAGTCACGATGATGTCATCAACATACACAAGGATATAAATACTTCTAGTTGCAGAATGATGAATGAACAAAGAAGGATCACACCGACTTGATACAAAACCAAGAGCAGAAAGGGAATGTTGAAGCTTTTCAAACCAAGCACGAGGAGCTTGTTTAAGCCCATAAATTGCTTTGTTAAGTTTGCAAACAAGCTTCTTATCAGATGCCTCAAAACCAAGAGGCTGAACCATGTAGATATCTTCAATCAAATCACCATTGAGGAAAGCATTATTAACATCCAATTGCCGAAGAGGCCAACCATAGGAGAGAGCCAAGGTAAGCATGACCCTTATAGTAACAGGTCGAACCACAGGGGATAAGGTCTCAGTATAATCAAAACCAGCCAATTGATGAAAACCTTTAGCCACTAACCTTGCTTTGTATTTATTGATACTCCCATATGCATTTTCTTTGAGTTTGAAAAGCCATTTACATCCGATGGCAGTCCTGTGAGGAGGTAAAGCAACAAGAGTCCAAGTATTGTTAGCAATAAGAGCAGTAAACTCAGTTTGCATAGCTGCTGTCCAATTGGGACTGGCAAGGGCTTGTTTGACTGTGCTTGGTTCAACATGAGCTAGGAGAGCAATGGACCTAGCAAGAGTCTTGGATCTAGTAGTGATGGAGTGAGGAGAAAATGAACCAAGGGAGGAAGAAGGAACATAATCAGAAGTAGAGGAAACAGATGTAGAAGGAGAAGGAGAAGAAAAGGAAGATGAAACAGATGTAATTGGAGACATAGGAGACACAACTGGAGAATCTAAAGGGACAAGATCAGAACAGGTAGGAGCAGGAGGAATTAGTGGCTGCTGTGATGTGTGTGAAGCAGAAGGCACTGAATCAGGTAGGACCAGCTGCTGTGAAGTGTGTGAGGCACAAGACACTGACTCAGATAGGACCAGTAATTGCTGAGAGGCAACACAAGAATCAGGTTGAACCGGAGACTGCTGTGAATGTGGCAGTGACAAATTAGGTTGGACAGAAGGAGATTTGAAAGAGATAATTGGGATAGTGGGCTGTACAGATGGATGAGAAGAAACATAATTCCAATTAAGATAGGGAAACCTATACTCATTGAATAACACATCCTTTGAAATAAAATTTCTACCTGCTGAGTTATGACAAATATAACCTTTATGACTTGATGAATAGCCCAAAAAGACACACTCTTGAGAACGAAACTCCAGCTTGTGTTTGTTATAAGGACGAAGAAAAGGGAAACAAGCACACCCAAAGGTCTTGAGAAATTGGTAATCAGGAGTGGACTTGAATAGTAAGGTATAAGGCACATTATGACTCAATGCAGCAGAGGGAAGTCTATTAATAACATTATGGTTGGATGGTGTTGCGGAAGACATGGATTGGTTCAGGCCCTCAGAATGAGAGCTCTGATACCATCATAGAATTTATCAGGTAGAAGAAAGCAGAAAAAGAGATGGAAGAGAGTAATGGATTCATAGCACAATACTATGGGTATAGTTTGAAGAGAATGAATCGATACATTTACAGAGAGAGAGAAGTCACTTATATAGCCTAGGATTAAACACACTAACAGAAAGTTAACAAACTAACAGCTCACTAACCATTCTAACGGAAAGCTAACTGACTAACAGAAATATAACAACCTAACAACTAACTGAAAGATAGAAGAGTTATACAGTAAAGATAAGGCAGAAAGCCTATACACAGAAGACTCCTTTAATACTTTTCATCATCATCAACTTCATTCATCACTGCCAGCCCTCTAGAGCTTGAAATTGAAGGCGTAGATATAACAAGTGTAACTTGGTTAACCATTCTTGTTCCTCTTGTTTGCTTCCTTATGTATTTAGAGGCTCTCCAACCCTACTTGCATTAGCAACAACTCCCAAAGTCAAAGTATCATCATAAAAAACATTCCCATCTTCAGTATTATGTTCACGCACTTCTCCTACCAACCATTCATTGCTATCGTCAATGTCTTTTAGGATAACGGGATCAATCACATCATGATTGTCTTAGCGATGTTTAAGAGCTTGATTGTACTTAATAAAAACCAAGTCATGTAACTTTTGATGCTCAAGCCTACTTCTTTTTTTGGAATGAATCTATTTTATAATTAACAATAAAAAATATTAGTTTCTTTGCTTCACAACCCATACATCAAATGTAACTTATAAAAAATATTACGTGTTCAAAAGTATTCCAATTGCACTCACACCTGAATGAGCTACAAGCCAAACTCAACACCTTAATGGCAAAGTCTCTCAAATTTGGAGTTTGAGAGCTATACAACTTACACCATTGAGCTATAATGCCATAACAAGCATTTATTGTTAGCAACTTAGCATTAATAATTATTAACAATAAAGAGGCCTTCAACAGTCCTATGTAATAACAATAAAGAGGTCTTAAGCATTCCTATATAATTAATAACTTGAAATTCACATTTACATACCTTGAGCTAATAAAGTGCTTTGCCTTATTGATGACTTGATACCAAAGAGGCCTTCAACAGTCCTATATGATTCCAATTGCATTGTAATTGTATTATATTATTCCTCATTTTCACTTAGCCTCTCAATGCATTTGAAAAGGCCAGCCATCACTTCTCTATCATTTCCATTTGAATCATTGCCATAAAAGAATTCGGGATTTAGATAATGGCCCGCTACATGCAAAGGATGATGAAGTTGGCATTCTCATCTTCTATCAATGATAGCAAATATGTCTTTGTACTTTTGTTCAACTTCGCTGAATGATTTTTGAATTGCTTCCTTGGCCTTATCCGTTTGCAGGTTTTTTCTCATTATCAACAAGTCTAAGCACACACATAAGAGGCCTTATGACCTCAAGTGAGAAAAAAACATCATTCTAAAAAGCAGGCATAAGTACGGTCTTTCTTGCCATTTTTCCCTTAGGGTCTTTGGCTGCCTTGGAATTCTCCTAATCCTCTGAAATAAACATGTTCCTAAGGTTTCTCTTTGCTTGTGCAACCTTTGCAATGTAAGGATTTTCGTAGCAAACCTTATGACTCAATGCCTAACCAATTCGGTCTTATTTGTAAACCTTCTCATTGTGTTCAAAGCCAATGAATGGTTGTATATGAAACCTACAAGTTTTATGCCTTTTCCAATGGCTCTCTTAACCTCTTAATCTTTCCAATGTCTTCCAACATTAAATCCAAAAAATGTGTTGTACACGGGGTCTAAAACAAATTTGGCCACTTGGCTTGCAAATATTTTCCAAAGAAATAATCAAGAACAAATTAATAACAATTGAAAACAAGTTAACAAATTAACAAGTTTGATGTCTTACAAGATAAAACGTAACCGTCACAACTTGAATAACATTGCTTTCACCAAACTCTTCAACAAACATGTTCAAAAGCTCAAATATTTTGTCCCTAGTCTTAACATAAGATGAAGCATCAACACTCTTCATGAACATGGTCCCTGATGGACAATTGACCAAGAAATTAATGAAGGTCCTATTTTTTCTATCCGTCCACCTATCCGACATAATCGAACATCCATAAGTGGCTCGTTGTACCTCATGCTCTTTTAATAACTCTTTTGTATACTCCATCTTTTTTTTAAGAAGATGAACTCTACACTCATGGTATCTTGATGGCTTCAAATGTAGACCATAGTCTCCAACAACCTCAATTATCAGCTTGAAGCTTCTTGAGCGTACAACATTAAATAGTATTCCATTTGTACACAAAATATTTTTTATGTACTGAATGGTTCTTGCCCTTGCCTCTTTTTCACAAGCATTATTTATGCTTGTTTGATTTTTGCCCAACTTTATGCTAGGCCTTTTAAAAAAAAATGAGAATCTAAAGGACCTTTCACAGCCTTTGTAGCAGAGGTATAGACATCACTTCCAACCTTTTTTCCAGTTTTCATATTATGAAATTCAACCATCTTTTCTACATTATCATCTTGATTGACATCAAGATCAACCATATTAGCATCATTTTCAGTTTGTTTCTGCATATATGCATCCTTCAGTATTTTTTTACATCAACTGGAATTTTTCTACATGCATGAACATCTCCTCTTAAACCAATCTAATGTCTTTTGGCTCTAGTTATTCCTCCCTTGGTAGTTGTCAGGCAATAATCGCAAGTTACGAATCTCCTGTTGTTAGGGTCCTTCAAGCTATTCCATTGGCATGCAATATCAATGTTATCTCTAGTGGGTTTAAACAAACCACAAGGTGCAGTGTTCTGTTGTGGAACTGAAAGTGATGCGCCAACAGAAGATGCATTAGCCATGGAGTTAACTGAAACAATTAGGGCCTGTTTAAAGCACCTGATAAGGAAGATATGATAGGATAACTTATCATATCCTACTTTTATCTCTTGTTTGGTGGGTTAGTAGGATATGATTAGATTATCCTATTGTCTCATTTTATCCTATCCAATACATGATTTCTTATCCTATGGGGGGAGCTGAGTTAGGATTCAATAGGATAGGATATCAATATTGGATACCCAATATATCCTCACGCTACCCAATATATTCTCACACTACCCAATATATTTATATTTATTGCATTATTTTTTATTTTTTATTTTTCTTTTCTCCTTCTACATAATCTTATCATATTGCAAATCAGGTGCTCATCAAACACAGGACATGATATGGGCTTATCAGCCCCATATCATATCCTACCCTTATCAGTCCTATATCATATCCTACCCTTATCCTATCCTGTCCACCAAACGAGCCCTTAATATTCAAATAAAAAAAATAAAGGCTCGTGATATAGTCACTATTTTAGACAGACACTTTAGCACCAACAATTTGACACACCAAATAATAATGGGAAGTCTACTATTATTTATCAACAACACCAAATAATAAAATATATTTTCATAAATAATATTTTGCCTCAATTTCATTTTTATCACTATCCAAGGCAAAAGAAATTCTCACATTATTATTTATTTAAACATATAAACATGAGTATTGATACACATAAATACAAAATATGCATCGTAGCCTACCAAAAAAAAACTCCATCGTTTCCCTTTCCCTTTACCCTCTCCTTCTATCCAAAAAATAACATTATTGAGGTATAATTTTTTTAACATTAATTTACTCTTCTTCAAGGTGTAATAATATAGTAAACCCAAAGCCAAAAGTGGCACTAAAATAAGTCAAAAAAGAAAGAAATAAAGAAAGGAAAAAGCCTCCATCAAAACCTCTTCTTCTCATACTCGAAAACCTCACACTCAGTTTCTCATAAAAGCCTCACAATGTTGAGAACTTACCAGAAAATACAAGCTTTTTCGCCGGAGAAGAGTGGAAGGAGGAAGGAAAAAGAAACAAGCATGTTTGAAGCTCTCTACATCGTTCTCTGCAAGCTCTTCTTGGTGCCACGTCTTCTTCCTCTTTTTGGTGCATGTTCTGTAGTGGAAATTGGTCCCTCGCTAGTGACCTTAATAATATAATTTTGGCTTGACAAAAATACCCTTGTTTCAAAGAGAAAGTGGCGCCGTTTTGAAGGAGCGACAATTTTTTTTTTTTAAAAAGGTCATCTTCCTTGTAGCGTCCCTGTAGCGTCATGTTCTCTACCTGTGAATGCTGCTACGCTATGCCGCCACGTCCACTACCGACTGGCATCGCGTCGCTAGTTGTGGCGGTCGGCTGTCGCTACCCACTACTGTAGCGATTTAGCGGCACTATTTACCACTATTGACAAGTATGGTAGAGCATAATGGTTTTTGGTTGTATTTCGACATAGTAACAACAAGGAGAATTAGTATGCAAAAGGTGCATCTTCCACGAAAAAATGATATTTATAGGTGGAGAAGATTCCCCAATGATGATAGAGCCATAATCAATTATGCCCTGATAGGCCCCATTAGGTGTTAGACAATTAAACATACTCACTTAGTGCATTAAGTGCATGTGTACAAGCACAATGATATTTGTCTTACTTTATTGATGTAGGAAAGTAATCCCTCTAACGGGCTTTAGAAACAGGTCTAATGGATTGGACCAATGTTAGAACAATGTTACCTTTTAAGGAATTCATTCAATTTTTGAAAAAAAATTTAAAAGAATTTCCAGTTTTCGTTTTGCATTAATTAAAATGTTCTAACTTTATTAATTGTTGAATTTTCAAGAACAGTAGGAAAATTGAACCAAAAACTAATGGGGAAATCGGTTTAATCTGTCCTTGAGTTTGCGTGAAAATGAAAAGAGTCCAAGTTTGATTACCAAAAAAAAAAAAAAAGAGTCCAAGGATATTTTGTTCTCAAGGGAATTGGTTGGGCCTTTTCTACTAGAACGATTTAGTGATGGGTAGCCCATGAATCATTGTTTATACAAGGTATTATTGTTTCTATCTCTAGTGGACTCTACTCTCCTTTAGACTATAGACAATCATTTATATAAACCATAAGTAAAGTGTGTGTCATTTTTAAGATAAAATTATAATTTACATTTTGATAAAGGAAGAGAGAGAGTTGACACCCCCATTTTATTTACATTAATTAAGAAAATGGAATATAAGGTGTTAAAGGATCATATTTTTTCCCTTTACATAAACCATAAGTTGTCTTCGGAAGATAAAACTTATAATTTACATTTTGATGGTTTCCCACCCCCATTTTATTTACATTAATTAAGAAAATGGAATGAAGGTGTTATAGAATCAATTTCTCCTTCAAAATATTTTCTTGAAACAGACTCGTATATTACGTATATTAAAAAAGGGAAATAGATGTACAGGTTGTAGGAAATTGGTTGTGTCATGTTATAGACACAATCAATTTCCTATAATATGATACATCTATTTCCATTTCACTTTTTTATGATTTCAATGAAATTAAAAAAATTAAAATTGTTTGAAAACACAAACATTAAAAATAAAACAAATAAACCAAAAACAACAAAAAGGAAACAATTTTTCCCACTGCAAGTCAGGACTCAGGAGGTGAGTTAATATCTACCTATATTTTGATTGCTTTGATGGATTGCATTAAATACTTTCTTCACTTTTTTATGATTTCAATGAAAATAGAGAAGGCATAGATAATAGTCCTTGCTGTCTGTCATCTACCCAATAGCACATAATATCGAGTGAGACAGAGAAGTGAGAAAGAGAAAAAAAATTGATGAGAGAAAAAAAATTAAATTTTTTTTAAACCATGTATCAAATTTTCAATTGTAGGACCACGGTGTTCCAAGTGTATTATAAATTTTTTCCCATATAAGCCTGGCTCAATTTATTAGTTTATCAGGTAGATAGCCAAATGCACTTGGATTCAATCAACTATTGGTAACACATACATAGATAAAAGTCTACATACACAATTGACGAACTATTTTGTCGGTGACTCTATACAAATTCTACAACTGCACAGAAATAGTTTCATCTGAATTAAACAAGAAAAGGCAAGAAAAAAAAGTAGTGAAAAAAGTTAAATAAGAAAGTAGATGAAATATTATTCTTCGTGGAATCATAGGGAGAAGACCAGATGATTTGTTAAATAGGTCCTACTTTCTACCTCTCAGTAAACCTTCTTGTGTTTATTAAATCAACAACTAGCATGAAGGAAAACATCACCTACAATTTTCATAGCACAACTCCTAATTCGTCAGACACTATATGTAATCAACCTTAACAAAACTTTCACGCTAATTACAAATCAATTATATTGATGGGAAAAGTGTTTATCTTTTTTTTTTTGTGAAAAATATTTATCCTTTTAAATGACATAATTTATATCCTTTCATACTCAGCTCGGCCAAAGAAGTAGTATATAAATATTTTTTTATACTACTTGTAATAACTCTCTCTCATCAATTTATTTCTTTATTTTTTTTGTCTGTTTGGATATAACTCTCTTTTTTTTTATTTATCTATTTCTCTCTCTTAAAATGATACAACTTTACATCCTTTAAAATGACACACACTTTACCCTATATTTATTTATGGGAATTAATAGTCTCATATCTTTATTTATATGATCATATGTGAGAAATTTCAAACAGGTCAATGATCCAAATTTTAATAACAAAATTCATAAAAAAAAAAAAGAAAAAAAAAATTGTTGTAAGTGATGCCCGTTGGTCTATATCAATAAATGATAAATATTTTGCCCACGGCATAATCATGTTAAAATATGACAAGATTCATTGATAGGACTTCTTCACTGTTATTGTTCACAGAAACGGTTGGATCTAACTTGACAATGCACAATAGTTATCCATATATCAATTGTCATAGTCTTAGTCTCCTGAATGAGGAGAGTATTTTCAGTGCAACGATGCAACCGTATATTATAATTATATTAAAGATAATATATTATTATAAAGGACAAATTATATTTACATATTTGTTATTTATAAATTTTTATAAATTATATTATATCTGACCACCGATAATACATTATTTGAGAATGTATTACTGGTTAGACGTAATGTATTTTGTAAATTTATAAAAAAAAGAAATTATTAATATCTCTATTCTAATTATAATGATAAAATTATTATATTTTTTCACATAAGTTAATAATATTTGAGGAAAGAGAAAAAAAAATTGTTATTATAATTATATATTATTTATAATACACAACTATAATATAAACGTTATACAGAATGCTGTGAGCATTAAAAATCATTAGAAGCGCTTGTGGGTATGTTACAAGTGCCATCATATCCATCACAACTGCTCACCTAAACTGCGCATTTAAATTAATAAAATTCCTGCAGATTCTGACCATGTTCTGTCAGAAAATGACAATAATGACTGGTAATCATCACTAGCAAGAAGATAAGTTTCAATTTCGTTGTGGGTCAGTTGTCAAAACACAAAATTATCTCTAAAGCCAACCTTGTTTTACCGCTTTCTCTTTTGGAAAAGAGTACTAGGAATATTCAACTTCCCCTCTCTGTTATTAATTGGACCACGCGTTTGGTACGGAAGAAATTTTTATTTATTTGAAAATTTCAATTTTTTAAAATATGATTTTTACATTCAGTTTACGATAATATTCATAAATTAAAATTTTAGAAAAATTTAATTTATTGGAAATCCTGAAGAATGCTGCGTACAAAACGCTCCCTAAAAAAACTGGCATGGGTCAAGTCACAATATAAACGATGCACAATTATTGAAATGTGAACTCAAAAATAAAAATAAAAATGAAAAGCAGAGAGAGAGAGAGAGAGAGGTAATTATGGTGTATATTCTTCATAAACATTACACTAGAGATTTTATATGATGTATTCCTCCGTAAGCAATTATTTAATTAGGTTATATATATACTGTATATAAGACCCTAGTGGAGCTGTCTTAACTTTATATAAAATGTAACCAACAAGATTGAACCAACAATTAAAGCTGCCTAATAACATGCATTTGATTAACAGATAAGAGCATGCTTTTCTTTATTGATTAGTGGATATGAATAAAGTCACTTAAAATGGGGACACAAATGTTGGTGACAACTTTTTTATTCCCTAGTTTAGAAATCATGAACTTAGTTAATATTTCTTCATTCCTGGTGTGTATATTTATATATGCAAGCACAAACCAAATGTCTGGATATTATAGTGTCGTGTGGTATAAACTTTATTTTGTGCCCAACTTGCTTTTTCTTAGTTGGGTGTCAAGTTCCATTTCTTATTAGATTGGATTTTATGGTTCTGTAATTTAACAGCTTTAAGTGGGATGTTATAATCTCAATTCTTTTAAATGTTACTTGATCATAAATTTTCTACTAACAACATCATATCAATATCCGACCAATTGACTATAAAACTCAAATGCTGAAGTGTCAGCCTATAAATAAAATTTTTTTTTTTGATAAAAGTGGAGGGCGAAATATTAACAGGGGGAGAGGAGTAAAACATCAACTCTTCACTCTTGAAACTAAAACCTAGTTTAGCTAAGTAATCTGCACAGATATTGGATTCTCTAGGGATAAGCTCCAAATGCAGCTGTTCAAAATCTTGAGCAACTTTCCGAATCTTGCAAATCAGGGATGTAAAACCGCAAATCTCAGCATCCTTCTCCAAACAAAGAAGAGCCTCTTTGCTATCACTACCAATCTAAACCTTAGTGTAATTCAAATCCCCAGCCATCTTGAGGCCATGATATAAGCCCCATAACTCAACTTCCAAAACAGTACATGTACCTATATTATATGAAAAACCACCTTTCCACTCTCCACTAGAAGAACAAATCAATCCCCCACAGGCTCCTTTGTTAGTAGCTAAGTTACAAGCACCATCAACAAAAATTCTAATTTGGTATTGTGCCTTAAGCTGCCCAATATCCCCAGAATTGAAATTATCACCTGAATCTGGGCAAGGAAACACAGGACTGATGCTTCTCTTCATATCAGCTAAGTAGACCAAAATTGTATGGACAGGATCTTGAGGTAATGAAAAGGACTCCTCATGGACAGTAGAATTTCTCCACTGCCATAGAAACCAACATGTCACAAAAAAAATCTCCTTCCAAGACTGCCAAAGCTGACTAGAAAAATGTTGAAATAGATTGAGTTTAAACCAATCTATTCCTTCGACAGATAGAAAGTTGCTTGGAATGTTTCCTGAAAACCATCTCTCCCATGTTTGTCTGGCCACCCTACAATCTCTCAACACATGCAAGACTGTTTCTTGACAACTATAGCAGGTGGGACACCTAAGTTCCCCTCCATTCCATTGACCTGTCATTAATCTAATAGGAATTTTATTTAAGCAAGCAAGCCAAAGGAAGACTGCTATCCTATAAGGTCATCTCTATCTCCAAATAGCTGTCCATATTTTATCCTTTCCAACATTAGGTTCAGACATATGGCAATAAGCATTCCTAACAAAGGACTTGCTTGGGCTACTCCACTTCCAGTTCAATCTATCATCTGAATCATCATTCCCAGGAGGCCTAATTCTTTTAAGCTTATTTGTGGTGTTAATATCTAACCAATTCTGAAGGCAGCTCCATCTCCAATCCCTTGTAGCAGGATCAACATAATCACACACTTTGAACGAAAGCTGAGAATCGGGAGGTTTACAAACAACAAGATCATAAATACTCCTATTCCAACCTCCCCACAAATCAGTCTAGAAACATGTCTCCTTTCCATTTCCAATCACCCACTCAAGATGTTGAATAAGAGTATCTCTAGCTATGCATATATTCTTCCACAGAGGAGAGTCATTAGCTTTTGAGATTAAGCAGCGGTTAGGATTTAATTTCCTACCATATTTACCTAGCATAACCTGGACCCATAGGCTGTTATGATCATTCATGATCTTCAGGGATAAACTTGATGGGTAGAACAAGCTAATTTCTGCATAAATGCTATATTTTGTCTTCTCAAATTTATAATGCCTAGCCCACCACATTCCCTAGGCAGACACATTTGCTCCCAGGAAACATAATGAGCTCTTCTTTTAGTATCAGAATCCCCCCAAATGGAATTCCTTTGTAATCTCTCAATTTCCTGGCACACATGAACAGACAGCATATTGTTTTGCATATGAAAAGAAGGTATGGCTGAGATAATACTCTTGGCTAAAGTGATCCTACCCGCCAAAGAAAGACACTTTGATTTCCATCCTTGAAGTCTACCTTGAACTCTAGATATAGCATCAGTATAGTGATCTCTTTTAACTTTACCATGCCTCATCAAAGACCCCAAGTAACATCCAAGGTTGCTGACTTTTCTAAAGCCACTAACATATGTGATAGAATTTATTGTCTCCTGAGATACATTCTTAGAGAAATATATGCAGGACTTCTCCACACTCACACATTGTCCTGACATCATTGAAAATTTCTCCAAGCAGTGGGTGATTGATTCCAGTTGAGATATAGAAGATTCAACAAAGAGAATGACATCATCTGCAAACATTAAGTGAGATATAAATGGTCCAGATTTACCAGCCCTCATTGGTCTCCACCTCCTAGCCTCCACCTCATCCATAGTTAAATGAGTTAATTTCTCCATACATAAGACAAACAGAGAGGGGGATATTAGATCCCCTTGTCTAATCCCACGCCGAGTACTAAAGCCAGAAGTCCTAGCACCATTCAACAACACCTCCAAATAAGGACTAGTCACACAACCCAATATAGCTTCAATTAAATCCCCTGGTAGCTTCACTTCCTCCAATACTGATCTGATGAATCTCCAATTAAGCTTATCATAAGCTTTTTCTAAGTCAATTTTGATAGAGAAAAAGCTTTTCCTGCCTTTCATTTTATACATAGCATGAACCATCTCTTGAGCATTGATTATATTATCTTGGATATGCCTTTTAGGAACAAAACTAACCTGGTTGGGGGAAATGAGACTCCCCAAAAGAGGTTTAATTTTGTTGGCAAGAATTTTACTGAGGCCCTTGTAGACAGAATTACAAAGGGCTATTGGCCTAAATTGCTTCATTAGACAAGGTCTCTCAATTTTGGGTATAAGAGCTAAAAGAGTGTGATTTATCTCCTTAATCAGATCCGGCTGACCAAGATACTACTGAACACTCTTGAAAATTTTAGTTTTAAGAAACTCCCAATTCCTTTGGAAAAATAGAGCAGGAAAGCCATCCAGACTAGGAGCCTTCAAAGGAGCCATTTGAAAAAAGGTTGTTTTCACCTCCTCTGTATCAACATTCAAAGATAAGAAAGCCAACTGATCTTCCTTTAATTATGGCCAAGTGTTACTATTTTGCAACCAAACAGGTTCAGTAACTTCTTCCTTAAAGAGATTCAGGAAGAAATTCCTTGCCAAAGAAATAAGTTCCTCTTCCCCATTTATCCAATGGCTAGCCTCATCTTGAAGCTTAATAATTTTATTTCTTTTCCTTCGGATCAAGGTACTAGTATGGTAAAATCTAGTATTTCTATCTCCATCTCTTATCCAATCTCCCCTAGATTTTTGATACCAAAGTTGTTCCTCCTGATCAAAGATACCCGAAAGTTCATTTTTCAGCTTAGCCTCCAACTTCTCAAGCTGCCTGCTATTATTACTGCTGCTGTGCTTTTGTATGCCATCCAATCTAGCAATAATTCTGTTTTTCTTATGTTGGATAAATCCAAACACATTTTTATTCCAATCCTTAAGTGCTGGAGTGAAGGAATTCAAACTATCACAAAGATTGGCAGCTTGATTCCAATTAGCTTTTATGAAAGAGCTAAATCTAGGATCATACTGCCAGGAGGCAATGAATCGAAAAGGCCTCTCTCTCCATTCAGTTTCCTTTTTTTCCAATCTGACAAGAATAGGACAATGATCAGAGAAAAGCCTAGGTTGAGTCAGCACATCAGCATCTTCAAAACTAGCTCTCCAATTCTCATTAGCAACAGCTCTATCAAGTCTCTAAAAAACCCTGTTCAAATGAAGGAACTTTGGCCCTCTCCAAGTAAATCTATTCCCACCTCCTCCCAAATCCAACACACCACAAGCATTCAGAACATTTGTAAATTGTTTACATCTATTATAATCAACAGGACCTCCTCCTCTCTTCTCCTCAGCACAAGTAATTTCATTAAAATCACCTGAGATCAACCATGGCTCATCCATTGTCCACCCAATATGTTTCAGCTCTTCCCACAAAATTCTGTGTCTCCCCTCTTGAGGACTAGCATAAACAGCCGTCCTCAACATAATCTGATCAGGAGGCTCAGGTTCTTTTACCGAATCAACAACAACCATATCCTCAACATAAGGAACGTTTGAAAAGTGGATAGAATTATCCTATGCTAGATTAAGTTTCCCTGTCATACTATCTTCTCCCTCCAAGCCATCCTTCTTCTGATAAATTGAGCTACTTACTCCAAAAGTAATAGATGTTTCTTTTACAGTTCCTTTGCCTTTAGCCGAAGAAGCCTTAGCCATATATTTCTTCCTACCCAACAGCTTCACAATCAACGCATTCTTCCACCGTTGACGCATTCTAGCTCTCGCCTCCTTGTTACTCCTTATTTCAACAGAGCCATCTTCCCTGACAATGGTCTGAAAACCCCATTCTGAAATCTCACACAAATTAGGATCTAGGGGTTCCAGATCGGGTTCATCCTCCTCAATCAGTCACGGAACGTTCTCGCCTGACACACCATTCTCAACACCAGTCACCTCTGCAAAGGACCTCAGTTTTTCATGCATAGAACACCCAGCCTAAAACTCCTTGATCGCTTCACGCATCACAACTTCCGTTAGAATTTCTTCGCCACTCTTCGTTCTCTTTGTGCTCTTTCTCGACATTACCAAAGATTCATTCTCAACGTCTCTCACCTCTCCCATTGCAACAACTCAGCAAACACAGAAAGCAAAACCCTAGCAGACAGAAAAAATTTAGCGCGCGTAGAGACACGCGCCTAACCCATATTTTGTTTTTGGACTTGAGTTTCTAAATAACAATTTTAACTGTATCAATATAACCCCTTAAATCAAGAGAATTCTTGTGATATAATCACCATGGGAGGCTTTGAAGTTTGGTGATTTCATTTTCATTGTTGAGCCTTTAGAAAGTGTAATCAATAATAAATTAATAATATTCTGATATATGCTTATGTTTTCGTCCATCCAAAAATAAAAATAAGAAGGGTACTTACTAAAATAATGAAAGTGGCTGCATCATATGCCATAACCAAAGTGACCACACTGTCGGCAGCTTTCTCTTATTCTAGGAACCATAACAAAAGGAAAAGAAGAGAACATGAAAAAAGTTTTATGGTGCTGTCCTTGAAGGCAATTAAAGCTCATTTAACTGCCTATATGGACTTGCTTTTTGGTACAGATCCCTTATACATCCTCTTCATCAGTCAACCATGTGGTCAAAGTCACAGGCACTGATGGTTTAACAGCTTAAGAAAGAATCTCAGTTTCCTTCACTCCTCCCTGGATATAAATTGCAGTCACACAAGAATGATAACCTTAAAAAAAAAAAAAAAAAAAAAATAAGTTTTACGATACTATAAAGTCATTTTTCATCTAATGAAACAAGTGTGTATCCAAAAACATTATTCCACTTTAGTTTTTGCGGTGGCTTGATACTACTTTAATTTCATGAGAAGTAAATAATATTTAGTAGATGAGAAAACTGGGACATAGAGCAATAATTGTTAAAAAGCCTATAGCCTCTATCTCTCTGAATTCTCCAAATTACTCCTTGAATTTTATTCACTATGAGTGTCAATTTCATCAAAGTGAAAGTCAAATAAGGCACTCAAAAGCCTTTGCCACACATATCAGAATACAATGCCAAAACCAAAATAATTTGAGAACACAAATATCTACGTTAGGTGGCATGCTTCAATAAACAAGAGACATTATTAGTGGATCAACTTATCAAAGAGAAGATCATCTGGACCCACCCCAGAGACAAAGCTACAAAAACTAGATGATATCATGTGGCCCACAGGGAAATCCTTGTCTTTCTGGAGCCCATTTTCATCATAAAAAGTCAGAGCATTGAAAATATATATAAAAAAAGAAAAACATTTTCTCATGTTGAATGAGAATTCAATTCTTATGTTGTGATCCTTCGACTTGCGTGCAAATTTTTTCTTTTCTTTTTCTTTTTTTAATAAATGTGGAGTCCACCACTAGTTGGGTCACAACATGAGAAAATTAAACCCCGTGAAAAAAATGGAAAATCGTCAAAGAAACATACATTTAATAATTATTACAAGCTTTACAAGGTCACTTCCTAAGATAGTTGTTGAGGTAGTTATGGGTAAGTAACATGTAAAATCACTACTACTGACAGTTTTACATTACAAACTTCTTTGAATCTTATTTGGACATTAAGAGCATTTAACCTATAAATTTCCAGAAAGCGAAATTCATGTTAAATGTGCTTAACCATTTATGGCTACTTAGCATGTTGATTCTAACACAACATTTCTCCAGGTTTAAAATAAAATGATGGCCATTTGATATTGTGGCCTGGCCAAATTAATGATTACGATCTCTTTTTTTTTTGAAGCTGAAGTTGAGGTTCAAATTATGAAGCATCCCCATAACATTCAGGTGGTCTCATACCACAATTATGTCAGGTTTAAGTGAGGTTCTGACTATTAGTTCTATAAAATAAGAGGAAATTCATCGGTCTAATTGATGCTTAAGTTACAAGCTTATACATTAATCAAGTTCAAGTTCCAAGATGTGTCTCTAAACAATAGAAACATATTTCCATTTACTCAGAGGAAGGGAAAGGTAAAAGAAAAAGAAAGGAACATGACAAGTCTCTATGTTATATATGTTTGGTCTGGCTTACTAGTGAGTGTGATATTGCAGGTGAGTGTGATGAGTACTAGTTAACAATGGTAAAGGAAATTTTGCATTAGAAGTATTTATACAAAATAAATTACCGTACACACTACTAAAAAAAGTCCATTTTTTGACGGAAAAAATCCGTCGAAAATGGTATAAATTCCATCGAAAATCAAGTTTTCGACGGAATTCAATCCGTCGAATATTCCTTTGTTGATAACCCACTTTTCGACGGAATTTTAAGATTCCGTTGAAAATTTTCGACGGAATTTATTTCCGTAGAAAATTTTCGACAGAATTATTTCCGTGGAAAATTTTCGACGGAAAATCAATTGAATTCCGTCAAAAATTGTTGTCATGGTTTTCAACGGAAAACGGATTCCGTCGAAAATTTTTGACGGAAAATCAATGGAATTCCGTCGAAAATTGTTGTGATGGTTTTCGATGGAAAATGGATTCCGTCGAAAATTTTTGACGGAAAATCAATGGAATTCCGTCGAAAATTGTTGTGATGGTTTTCGACGAAAAATGGATTCTGTCGAAAACTTTTGACGGAAAATCAATGAAATTCCCTCGAAAACTGATGTTAAATTTTTCGACGGAAAACAAATTCTGTCAAAAATTTGCAACGGAAAATCAATAGAATTCCGTCGAAAATTGTTAGGATGATTTTCAACAGAAAATGGATTTCGTCAAAAAATTTCCACGGAAAATCAATGAATTTCCGTCGAGAACTTATGTAAAATTTTCGACCAAAAAAAATTCCGTCAAATTTTTTAGAATTTTTTTAAAAAAATTTCTCTCTACAAAATTAATATCAATTTTCTATTATGTACTTGATAAGAAAATATAATTAAATTAAAAAATATATCAAAATTAAATCTCCTTAATCATTACATTAAATGAACAAAAGTTCATATGATGATATTAGGCTAAGTATTAAAAAAGACTTATACAATTAACGAGTGGTGTACAATAAGTATACATTATAACATTAAAAAATTAATAAATAAAAATTAACAAATAAATACACAATGCAAAACTGACTTCAGAATTGTTGGACATGTGTAATATGAATTAAAATTGGCACTGATTTATTTGTGGTGCGGTCTTCCAATTGCTTATCCAAAGAAACCAAAATTGAATTATGTATCAGCCGATTCTCCTTGACAATAAGCATATTCTCCAATCTCCGATTAAATGAGATCCTACACAACTTACACGATATTAGTTTAAATTCACACTTGTATTGATGTGAGGAAAAAGGAAAAAGCTTGAATATAGAATAAAAATAAGCAATAAGAAAACAATGATAGTTCCTCAATCCCATTGATTGTGAAATCCGAATTTCAAAATTTTCACCTTGAAAAAAATAATAAATGACATTCATTGTGAAATTCGAATTTCAAAGTTTTCACATTAAAAAAATATAGTAAATGGCATTTAGTGTGAAATTGAAACTGAAATTTGGAAATTAATTGTGAAATTGAAACTGAAATTTGAAAGTTTACAATATTGAATGAAAATAATAAAGGACATAAATAGTATTAATTATAAGTTTTCAACCTTGCATATTTTATGAAAGAAATCACAATAATCACGCATAATAAAGCACTAACAAAACACAACCTACAAGAATAGAGCACCTATAGACTAATCGAAGATCTGTATCAGTTATCAGACAAGTATATGAGCAATGAAATGAATGAGACATTTTGCAACAAGAAGCAGTACCTGAGATTTGGGTGTTACTTGTTAGTCTCTTATATGGTCGGCAACTACCATGATACAATTGCAAGCCTACATTACAGTAAACAAAGTAAGCATCTTGTTTCCACATGCTATAGTTAATGCTGATAGAAGGAATGAAACAAAGAAAGACAATTACCAAGCATGAATTGACTGCAATGGTACATGGGGACTGTTTCTTAGATTGGAGATCTTTATGGAGATCTAAGCCAGCCAGCCCCTAGAAATATTTGGCTCATTTTATATATATTTTTCAAACATTTTCAACGGAATTCTATTCCGTCGAAAATCTTCGACGGAATCGGAATTCTGTCGAAAAAATCCACAAAATATAATTTCTTTTCCTTTTATTTTTTTCAAACGTTTTCGACGGAATCGAAATTCTGTCGAAAAATTCCACAAAATATAATTTTTTTTCTTTTATTTTTTCAAAAGTTTTCGACGGAATTTCGATTCCGTCGAAAATCTTCGACGGAATTTCGATTCCGTCGAAAATCTTCGACGGAATTGAAATTCCATAGAAAAAGTTCACAAAATCGACGGAAAAGGAATTTCGTCAAAAAGTCCACAAAATATAATTTATTTTTCTTTTATTTTTTTCAAAAGCTTTCAACGGAAAAGAAAATCCGTCGAAAAGTCCACAAAATATAATTTATTTTTCTTTTATTTTTTTCAGAAGTTTTCGACGGAATTCCTTTTCCATCGAAGATCTTCAACGGAAAAGGAATTCCATCGAAAAGTCCACAAAATATAATTTATTTTTTTAAAAGTTTTCGACAGAATTCTTTTTCCGTCGAAGGTCCTCGACGGAATCAAAATTTCGTCGAAAAGTTTACAAAATATAATTTCTTTTTCTTTTATTTTTTCAATATTTTCGATGGAATTTCCTTTTCCGTCGAAAACTTTCGCCAGAATTTCTTTTTTCGTCGAAATTTTTTGACGGAATATGTTTTCCGTCAAAAAATTCAACAATAAACGAATTCTGTCGAAAATTCCGTCAGTAGTTGCCACGAAATTTTTTTCCGTCGAAAATAATGACTTTTCTAGTAGTGACATTAATGTGTTTTACATAGAGAACCTCTTTCAAATTGGTTAAAGATTTTACTATGTCCAAACTGGCAGCAATTTCTTTTATAACTCTCGAGCACTTGAGAATCTCACTCTTACATAAGTATTCAGCAAAAGAAAGATGCAGATGAATGACCTCAGTTATTTTGAGAGCACTGTGATAACATTAAAAACATAAACACATTTTCAAGATAAAGTAACTCTCAAATTCGTTATGGGATTGGCATCTTTGCCTTGGTTTCATGCATGCTCCCAAATTATAATCACCGGATTCAATGGCTTTGAGACTCTAGAAATTAAAGTAAACAAATAAAACCTTAAAGATAAACACTTCCCTCAAACGTGTCTTCTAGTAAATGACAAAAATGCCTTATCATTCTCACGTGCTTCCTCGTCCTCAAATGGCAGGAACATTTGTCTGTGCATGCACCAAGGACACTGCATAGTGCAAATCTCAATAAAAACCATGCAAGTGAGTTTGCGTATTAGTACAAATACATTGTAAGTGTAGACACAATTTAGCTTTATTTATTACAATCCCAAAAGAACTTCAAATTAAGGAGATAAGTTAAACACTTTAATCTGGGACAAAGTCATGTGTGTATTGCTCGAATCTTTTAAAGGGAAGTTATAAAGGACTAGACAAGCAGAAGTGCGCACTTTGGATTCTCCTTGAGAAACGGATTATATGTAATGGTATTTCATTGCAGCTTAGAGAACTAATAACTATTTTATTTGTGAAAGGAAATGGTTATCCAAATGGATCAACCGCTTAATGAGGAACTCTCCACGTGAGATACTTGCGTCCTTGTCAGAAATTGGGAATTATTAACACTAGTCAGAAAATTCTTTTGCCTAGCTAAAGATGCTGAAATCTCAGCATTGCATTGCATGGACCAAAATCTTACGGAACTTTAATGATCTTCACATGGCAAGTATAATTTGTTGTTTTCTTAAGATGTCAATCCTGACATCATTGTTTTGCACGTCTTGTCATGTATCATCACAGTTGTTTTTTATAATAACTATTTTAAGTCTTACGTAGCCACATTTCTTGTTCTAAACTGAAAATACAGATTCTATGATAATTTGTTATATGCTTGTTTTTTAATATTTATAATTTTTTATTTGTTATAATAAAAAAAAGTAACCCTATAAATCTCTTGTTCCAATTACGAGTTTTATTTTTTTTTATATTGCCTGAGGCAAGTTGTCTCATGCAACACACAAAAAGTGGGTGAGACCCACAAAAAAGAAAGAGAGAGAAAATAAAAAAGTGAATCCCACCTATTTTTTTGTGTTGTGCATGAGACAACTTGTCTCATGTAACATAAGAAAAATAAAACCCTTACGATATATTAAGCATTAATTCATACGTTAAATATTTATATTTCTTATACACAAAAGGATTTTTGTTAAATGGTACAAATATATTTTTGTGAAATAACTTACCAAAGGAGATAAATGAAAAAAAAAAATTGCTGTATTTTAGCCCGTGGCGGAGCCGGAAAATAAATTCAGCCAATGTCAAAAAAACCCAACCAGGTAGAACTTAGTTAGTGTGAATGTTATACCGTTTAAGCTGTACCATGATTTTTAAAGAAAATATGTATCATTTTTTGAAAATCAGCTAGTTACCAATGGCTTCACCACTGCTGTCAGCTATTGATAAATTAGTGGGGTTTAACATGAAAATTATCAAGGCATAAAATAAAGGGTTCTTTTTTTTCTCCTCTTGTGCAAAAAAACTTCTACCATTGATTATAACTATGTACTCCAAAAAGTATATAGTTATGATATGAAAATTGTTTCTTTTCTCTCCACGTCAGTCGATAATTTTTGAAAAAAGAAAAAAAAAATAACTTTAATATATAATTAGAGAAAAATTATAGTTACAATCTTTTTTTTACAACATTTTACAATCATATCTTAACATCGTAAATTTCCGCCATCAACGGTTATCATTTATTGTGAATTAATAATTAATTAATGAGTTTAATTTGCAAAAATCATAACCGTTGATTGGCGGAAATCAACGGTGTTAAGATACGATTGTAAGAGGTTGTAAAAAAAAAATGTTGTAAGTATAACATTTCCCTTATAATTATGCACTTATTTTTCAGAATACATAGTTATAATCAATGTTATTAAACCCGGCTCGGTTATTGACCCGGTTAAGGTACGGGGTCACCGGTTCAACCAGTGGGTCACTGGTTCAACCGCATGACCCGGTGAGTATATGTAAATCTACAATCTATACTATATTAAAAAAATTATAAATATACTTAAATACTTGTAAAAAAAAATATCAATTTCAAATATTTTAATATGAAAATAATAAATTATACATCATTGTCCAACAAAAGATCAATCAAACATATAATATTTGTGATGCTAGTATTTCAGGTTCAGTAAACGACATCTCTAACTATAAATCAAATCAAAATTCCCTGCATATTGCATAATCAAGATAATATTTGTGTTGTAAGTACATAATCTATGTAAGTTAACAAGCTACAAATCATTCAAATATTTTAAAAGAAAACAAACCATTTGTGTTTAAGAGTAAAAAAAAAAAAGACATTAATTTATGAAAATAAATTAATTTTTTTTCTTATTTTATAGACCGGGTCAGGTCACTGGTTCAACCGACCGGGTCACGGTTTTTTATGAAAACCGACCGGGTCACACCGGTTCTGTAACATGGCCGGGCCAATCTGAAAACCAAACCGGTTACATGACCGGTTTATGGGTCGACCCGGCCGGGTCGGTCCGGGTTTTATAACATTGGTTATAATTGATGGTAGAAAAAAGATATAAAGTAGATTTCCCTAAAATAAAATTGGTACAAAGTTAAAAATCATATTCAAGACATTGACAAAAGGAACTCATTCATTAAATGGTTCCACAGTCAATATTTACAGCAGCTTAGTTCTTGCACAGACACTAATCTAATCATCGTAGATGAAGTGTAAATCAGCTGATTTCTTGTTTCATAATTACTTCTCCGTGTCAATTTCCAAAAAAATACAGAGGTAAATTTGAGGTGATTTCTTCCTTCATAATTGCTTAACCGTGTGATAATAGATAGCAAGAGAATCATTTTCTATCCTGAATTGAAGGGAAATTTAGCAAAGAGAAGTAGAGAATGACAGACCGTTACTTTCGGTTAAAGCCAATACATCATCAACTCAACAGTGTCTTTAGCTTCTTCACTCAGTCCTCAAACTCCTCTCCCTCAATATAATAATCCTTTGTCTGGGGCATGCACCACAGCAGAGGTACAACACAAACAGTGACCAGTTAAGAAAGAGAAAGATCAATGATAAGTTAACGCTATGAAGTTGCGTTCCAACTACTCTTTATAGTCTTTAGCTTTATTCTTCTTCTATTACCCCTACCCTTATAGCCTTACCAATCAATCTTCCTTTTCCATTCTTTCTTTCTTCGTTTCTTTGTTTCTTTCTTCCTTTCTTTTTCTTTCCTTTCTCTGTTCACTTTCTTTCCTTTCTTCACCCCCAACACTGACCGCATTCTCACCCATCATTCTCATCACAAATGACAACAAACCCTTCAGCGAGTTCTGCATGAAATGGAACCAGCATCACCACAGCCCCATCATTCATCATGGCCTCCTAGGTAACTTCATCTACAAACTCAAAAACTCAGAGAGATAGATAGATAGAGCCTATTTGGCACAAGACTTATGGCAACCATTGCCACCTTCTTCAACAACTTGTTCCTCTATCTTCTCATCCTCCTTGTCCACCTTGGCTGCTTCACCACCACCGGAAAACAAGACAACCGCCACTTGCCACCGTCAAAGAAACGCAAAATCTCACCTTTGTCTCAACCCTCCTCCCCTTCCCACCCCAAACTCAAAACCCACAAAGCCCTTTCTTCTTCTTGGCATTTCATCAAACACCTCTTCTCCACAAAATTCTACAAAACGAAAACCGCCACCCCCGCCACCACCTTCTCATCACCTCAATCCTCGTCAACCTCCGCCTCCGCCGCCGCTGCCGCACATTCTCTAACCACCTCCAGATCCTCCCAGCAATCACTCATCTCCCTGACACAACCCGACCCGCTTTTCCCGGATCCTCCCCGCAGAAAACCATCCGGGTCGTGCCCAGAATCCGACATCTCCGCCGACAACAACCTCTTCTTCCCCCTCCGCAACGACATCTTCCCCTGCACCGCGTGCGGCGAGATCTTCCAGAAACCCAACCTCCTCGAACAGCACCAATCCACCAAGCACGCCGTGTCGGAGCTCGTCGCATCGGACCCGGGTCACAACATCGTCCAGATTATATTCAAGTCGGGTTGGCCCGAGACCCGGGAGTTTCCCAAGATAAACCGGATCCTCAAGATCCACAACAGCCCGAAGATCCTCTCCAAGTTCGAGGAGTATCGCGAGACGGTTAAATCCAAGGCGGCGCGTCACGGCGGCGCGTCGAGGCGTCACGACGAGCGCTGCATCGCCGACGGCAACGAGCTCATGCGTTTCCACTGCTCAACGTTCCTATGCGACTTGGGACTCAACGGGGATTCCTCAATTTGTTCCCAACAATTTTGTAATATTTGCGGAATCATAAAATCAGGGTTCTCACCCAAGTTGGACGGAATTTCCACGCTGTCATCCAGCTGGAGGGGACACGCGTCAATTCCTGATGACATCGAGCGTGAATTTCGCTTCATGAACGTCAAACGGGCCATGCTAGTTTGTCGGGTTATTGCGGGTCGGATCGGGTCGGATTCAGATGAGGTTGATAAAGAGGATGGGGGTTATGATTCGCTGATGGCGCGCGGAGGGAGCGGAGTTTACACCCGGCTTGATGAGGAGGAGCTATTGGTGTTTAATCCTAGGGCTGTGCTTCCTTGCTTTGTGATTGTGTATAGTGTTTGATGAATGATTATGTTGATAATTAATGATAAGCAACGGTCATGATGATGGGTTGTAATTTTAATTTGGTTTTAAGTATTTTGTAGTTAAGAGATGTTTTTGAGTTTTGACATAATCCGGGTTATTGGATCATTGTGCACAAAATTGTGTGCATTAAATTGATACTTCCATAGTATAGAAATCGAATGTGTTGCATGTAAAGTGTGTGTTTTTTAGGTGAATCCCTTGATTGTGTAATTAAGATGCCTTTTTCTTAGTTTGTGATTTTCTTTTATTTACTTTGATTGTGTGGTAGCTGATGTTCAAGCTGTATGTGAGGTTCATTAAATTTGAGAAATGGTAGCTGATCCATTACTTGTGTTATTGGGTTGCGTTTCAATGTGTAGCTTTTTCTTATGATATAATCATATAAGTCAAAAGTTATTGTCTTGATTAAAGTTTTATATTTCCTTTATTTCTTTTTAATGATTCCTAACTTCTCAAAAGGAAAAAGTGACTTTCAAGTGGCATAAGATGCTTTGATTTTTCATTTATGTTGTTATGACTTATTAGTACCTTATAATAAGGAAAACACATTGGTTTGATATGCCGTCCCAACTAGTAAAACCAAGCTATAATAAAAACGTTCATTTCGAAGTGTGAGGCATGCATTGGCATTTATGTAATGACTTGTTAGTTAATTTCTTGGTATAAGAAAATCACTTTGGTTTGATTTGCTTCCTCAATTACTTGAATAGAACAAAGCTATAATTAAAACCTTGATTTTTAAAAACCATATGGTCGGTTTTCTTCTTCTTTTAATCATTTTGGAAGGGGAAAGAGAATATATATATATATATATATATATATATGGGATAAGTTTAACATCCCAAAACTACGTCGTTTTGATTAATGAAGGGTGTTTATGTAATTTTAGGTGAATTAATTAAGGGTGTTTTTGTAATTTTTTTTTATATCATATACATTTTACTGAAACACCCTTTATTAATTTACCTAAAGTTACATAAACACCCTTCATTAACTAGCTGGAGATACTGCTTGAGAAATGTTTACCCCTATATATATATATATATATGAAAAAATATTTATCATTTTAAATGACACAAAGTTATGTCATTTTTAATGAAACTACGTCGTTTTGGTAAGTTTTTACATTATCTCTCCTCCATTTTCTTTTTATTTCTAATTTTATAAATTAGAGAAAATAATAAAACGCACTAAAATGACATAATTTCATTAAAAATGACACAAAATTGTATCATTTAAAATGATAAACACTAAACCCATATTTATATATATATATAAACATCACAAAACTCAGCATTACCAAATTATAACAATAAGATTTGAGAACAGCTGAGTGAGGCATCAACACATCTCATCAGTTCAAAACAGCAAATCTTGCTAATGAGAGATATATCGTTCTTGTAATCTTAATAGACTGGAATCAAATTAATCGGATAGTCAAAAAAGTGATAGAGAATAGGGACTTCAAGCCGAGAAGCTGAACTGAAGGAACTGAATTCTAGCAAAAGGTCTCCACATGAATTGTTTGTGTGAAGAAAATAAGTTTGTTTCCTTCAAAGGAGTATAGTATGTCAATATAACAGTGACATTATGAGATAGTGATTTGAGCCTAAATTCAATAGGAGAGTTACTTAAAGTGTATCTCAGGTGAGAGCTGAGAATCAGGGGAAATTGTTGGGGCATTGTTGCTTGGTGTGGTAGTATTTCAACAGAGTAACAAGAAGCAGAATTGATGTGAAAAATGTATCTCTTCAATAACAAAAAGGGGGTATATAATTATATGAGATTTGATTTTCTTGGTAAGTTTTTACATGTTTCTCTGGGTCTCACATTTATTAAAAAAAAAAAAATTGTACGTAAATTTCTAATTTTATAATATGATAAGAGAAAATGTTTTCCCTAACTAACTATACACAGGTGGAGAAAATTATCCAATAATAAATAAGACGGGACTATAATTGGTTCTGCTCTCGTGGGCCCAATTAAATATGAGACAAACATCCTAGTGCATGAAATGTGTGTGCAATATAATAAAATACATTGTTTCACTTTAAAAATATAAAAATATGTTCACTTATATTGGTCTTTGTGTCTGGCCCAATAAACTAAGCATCTGTGGCCGGTCCAAAACAGAAATTGAGGTCCATAATTGATTACCAAAATAAAATTGAGATGTTTAATAGGTAAAATTTAATATTGAGGTCCATAATTATTCATCAAAACCAAATTAAGTTTCTCATTCAATACTTTTCTCAAGAAAGATTAAAAACATTCTAATAACAAAATTTGAAAATCGTCGCCCAAGTTCATATTTGCTTCTTCTTTTTTCATTTGTCCATTTTCCTTCAATTGTTTTCCTTTCCCTACTCTTATTTTTTCTTTAATTTCTTCGTTTTTTGTCCCTCTAAACATCCAAATGTACCCGGAGAATAAGAAAGAAAATTAATAATAATAAAAAAGTTAAAACTAAGCAAAGAAATATATCGGATGTGACTCGACGGAAAGTGCAAATGACAAATATAGAACTTACTTGTCCAATCCGAGAAAGAACCAAACTCATAGACCTGACTCACGGATCAAGTTTGGCATTTTTAAGAAAAAGGATCATGGGAATTTGGGTGTCATAGACTCATAGGGATGTATTTTCATTTTTTTTAAGATGTTATTGGGTTCAAGTTCAACATCATTAATGAGCTTTCTCATCCAAAGTGCAGTCCATTGGTACTGGACTTGGGTCATGTTTGGGCTCCAAAAATTAACTTTTTAGATTTTTTTTTAAATATATACATTACTTTTTTTTTGGTGAAAGAATATATACATTACTTTAGCTTTGAATATAGGAATTTTTGTTCTGTGCTACTGCTGTATCGAGTTGGGTATTTGAACTGGGTCGGCCATACTGCTGTATTATATTACTTTAACTTTTCCGAAGTAAATTGGAAATTAAATTGGAAATTTCTAATACCACTTGAATACAAATCTTTTCTCATAATCCCTTTCAAATCCAATTTTTTTTCTTTTTTTAGAAGTGATGTATGGCGCAGCAGTAGCACCTAGGGTTTGCTCTGGAATATGATCAAGACAATATTTCTTAAAAGATGCTAGCCAAACATCAAACTTTTGACCTTGAAATTGAAAGTGAACAATCACATTTTGTATAATTTTAGATTATGAGAATAGCTGACTGTTTAGCTTCTTTGTCATTTTCTTGCTATATACAAGTGTTTTAAAATCTCGTCCCATCCCGAAGTCGACCCCATTGGGTTACTGACCTCTCCTCTCTAAGGGTTGAGGTCAACAGTTAGACCCTACATACACGTTAACTCCTCTGACAGTCTGACTTTTGAAACCCTCCAGTTAAACCAGTGACTCCCGGGTCAGGGTTCATTACATTTTTTAAAAAATAAAAATTACACACGAAACGACATGGTTTGGTGTGTAAAAAAAAAAACAAATCTCGTTGCTGCCTAGATCTAAAACTAGAATTGAAATCTGAATTGTTCTTCTTCTTCACTTCCGATCTTCTCGCCCAAACCCAGACCTAGACTTAGTCTTCCTGATTCGGTGATCTCCTTTGCCTCTCTTCTACAGAGGTGGTGTTTCCTCCTATCAACTTCGATCTTTTCTACCTTTTTCCTTCGCCGTGCTGGTTCTTCTTTCCTCACCATTGATTTGTCGCGCTGCTGTCTCTCCTTCGCCATTCTTTCTTGGGTAAGGGATCTCATTTCACATGCTATTGTAGATGCGTAAGAAAGAAAAACATGGCCAGAGTTTGATGATATAACTTTTCATTAACTTCATTGGAATATGTGTTTCATACTTTGATACTTTGATTAGTTTGTGTAATATTGACTTGTGGATGTAATTGGTTGAATTATGTTAAATTATTTTGAATCTTTGATGATTGGTCATTTGAATTTTTTGGATTTTTCATATAGGATATATATTTATATTTTTGTAATGTATAAAACCGAGTCGGCAAAGTGATCCTGTAACCCCCGATTGAACTCGTGACCCTATAATCCCTGACCTCGACCGAATCGTTAGCTGGACCGAGTTTTTGAACACTGCTATATACACTGTAACTCTAAATTCGGATTGTTGGGGAATTACTCTAGTTAAAAAAATAAATTATTAATAATATCACATCGGTTAATAATGTTTTAACTTTTAATCATTAACTAGTGTAGAACCCGTGCGATGCATGGAGGAAAAAAATCATCATTTTTGTCGGCGTCTGACGTTGGTTAATCGCTAAAAGAAAGAACCGTGTCAATATTTTATGTTATTTTGGTAAGTGAAAGAGCTACAACACTGACATAGGAATTTGTTATTATCTACCACAAACAAAACTCTCCAATTAAGAAACATAAACTATTATGCAAATAAAAAATAGTTACGTACTCTATATTTGATTATTTTCATTTACAACAATGCATACAACATCTAAAGTGATGAAAATATGAGATGGAGATTGTCCTACCAAAAAAAATATCAAAAAATGAGGAAAAGTTCTTGCTCTTAATACTATCCATAACAATTATTATCAGTCATGGATACGCTCAATCAATAATAAGATATCTTAATATACAGCAATGCATATAACAACAACAGTGATGATATGCATTTTGTCTTACCAAATAGAAATGATCCAAACATGAGCCAAATTTCTTGCACTCAATATTATCCAGCACCATTAATTGCACCCTACAAAGACAAAAGAAAAAAACATGAAAATAAAACAAATATCCTACTGAACAATACTACAAAATAAAATCAATTAAAACACATGAATAAAAAAAATTAAATTTTCCGCTTAACATGAAGGAAATAATTAGAGTAAATAAAAATGAAAATCAGAAAACATATCAACACCCTTGTATAATAATAAAAAAGTTGTATGATTTTTTTTAATTAAGTATCAATTAGTAGTAATCATTAGAGATATAAGTTAGACACATACCAAACATCTGCTTTCCTACAATGAGGCAGAACCAAATCAACTATATTAATCTCTGAAATACTTCCTTGTAGACAACGTAATGGTGCTATTTGTAACATTCCCATCATCATCAAGTATTAAAATTTTCAATCCTTGTTTGCTTTTTACCCTTGATAGTGCAACATATAATTGCCGATGAGTGAAGACAGACTTTGGGAGATAAACACCAACATGAGAAAGTGACTGTTCTTGAGATTTATTGATATTCATAGCAAATGAAATGACCAGGGAAAATTGTCTTCTTTGAAAATTTACTCGGAACGCATGGCTTGACGGGCTCATTGTCATTCTAGGAATTAGGACAATTTATCCAATGTTGCTTCTTGTAAGAATAGTTGCCTCAACAACTCGGTTGTCTAATCTTGAAATAAGCAATCTTGTGCCATTGCACAATCCTCTTGATTGATCAATATTTCTCAACAGCATAATAGACACATTAACCTTCAGAGTTAATTTATGGATATGAATTCCTAAACATGAGTTTATATTACATCTGGCTATGTTAATTTACATTACCTTAGCTACACAAAGATGAGTTTGTTAAACAATAAATATAAAGAAAAAAAATGTGTTGATGGGCGGAGTGGGCCGGCCCTCCGGCCCGAGCCCATTTTGTCACCTTTAACTGTCAGTATTTTATATCAGCATGTAATATGTTTTTAAATTTATTCACACAAAAAAGGTTCTTATAGGTCCATGTAGATTAATATCTACATCTATAGTTGCCCCTAAATTGACTTTCTAGGGAATGTGTATTTGTGACATATATATTAAATAAAAAGTCTCCAAAGCCAATAATTAACATAAGACTCTTCGTACTTCCCCATGCAATTTTTATTTTGCAGAGATTCCTATGGAAAATGGTTAAAACTTAAAACAAATTTGTATTTACTTAAAAAGAGAGAACCTTAGTATGCAAATTTGTATTTGTTTTCAGTTATCACTTAAAACAACATTTTGTATTTACTAAAACAAACCAAAAAAGTAACGTTGTTTTCATTATTTATATACAAATATATATATATACCTTTTTAAATTTTATAATTATATAAAGTATATATATATATAAACAATTTTCTTTATATACACCAGTTACCAATGTTATATTACATCTGGCTATGTTAATTTACATGATTAATGGCAACCACAATAAATAGACATAAAAATCTATATTTACAAATTTGCTTGCCGTTTCGAATGCTGCAATTTGGAGGTATATATTAATAAACAAAGACCTTTAACTTACTATTCCTTCTGTGCAATAATTATATCTATTAAGTTCTCGTGACTATTAGGTACTTCTATACCAATTAATTATAACAGGTATAATAATTACTGTTTCATTTATATCAAGTCCACACCACACATGCAGCTAGCAATTATTCAAATGCTTTTACTTGCTTCTCACACAATAAATTATTATCTTTTAGGAATTCGGAAAGACATCCCATATAAATTTTTTTAGGTTAACATGAAATTTAGTACAATAACAAAAAAGTTCGATTAATCATTCCCATTGCTTACTTGTGCCTCTAGAAACATAATGTATAAAAAAGGCCTTCATTAATTGAAAAAAGAAGAAGATGCCAAACAGGTCCTTAGTAGGTCAACTAAAAGTAATATTAATTGGAAAGCATACTGAAAGAAAACCAAAAAAGTAACGCTTTTTGACCATTGTAGCCCTTATGTAATATTAATTACCAAATTAATATATATTTCAAAAATTTAACCTGACTTGAAAACATAACATCTGCCCCTTTTTTAATTAATTATACCCGGGTAGTGAAAAGTATATACCCGGGTAGGGAGGGGGGTAGGGTATATTTTTGAATCTGAAAAAATGCTTGAATTATTTATATACACCGGGTACCAATGCTATATTGAAAAACAAGCAGAGATGGTGTCATGCCAACTGAAGAACAACAACTTATTGAAATTCTTGTTCTATAAGCTCTTATATATATTTCGGGTACATAAAATTGCAACACGTATAGAAGCATGGTAACAGAGATTTAACGTGAGCCGGTGGCTTCCCAGAGCTGCATCTCGCTGTGCTCGTAGTATATAGGTGCGAATGATAACAAGAATGAGGTGATCCCCTTCTTTGACAACATTATCCACCGTCCATTTTAGTGCTTTGACGCTGCATGTGTGCCACGCCCAATCTCCTATTTGCATTACCAGCCATTTCTCTCTACAACAACGATCAAACTATCTTATTTTTTAGACCTCTTTTTTGTTAAGTTGCTCTGTATAATAGGTCAAGTTTTGGTTTTGTTTTATTTTTAGTGTTAATGTTTCACGTGACATTGAGCTTTGATGACCGAAAACCGCAACTTCTGAGGCAATTATTGGAAGCGACAATTTTACCTGGGTATATTTCTCACAACAAATAAGAGTGTAATTTTCAATTTGGATTTTATATATAAAGAAAACCAGAAAAGTAATTATAACCTATGTTTTTTGAGTTTTGTGGACACAAAATTTAGTGGCATTTTCAATTTGGAGTTGTTGTTCTTCAGTTGGCATGGCACCATCCTTGCTCCCATTGCTTACTTGTGCCTCTACCCGGGTAAATAATCAAGCATTTTATCAAAAAAAGGCCTTCATTAATTCAAAAAAAAAGATGCCAAACAGGCAGATTGGTGTTATGTTTTCAGGTGAGGTTAAATTTTTGAAATAGTTTATAATCAAGGTCAATTTGGTAATTAATTATTACATAAAGGGTACAATGGTAAAAAAGCCAGAAATCACTGATAACTTTTACGTAGACTAAAAATAAATTTTAGAAAGATACGAATTTTGAAAAAACATAGAAATTTGAAGGAATGTGTTACATAGGAATGTGTTATATCACATCACGTTATTTTTTTTTTTGGGTGAAAATATCACATTATTTTATTGTAGATATTAGCAATACAATAAATATAGTTAATTTATTTATCATTTTTACTTATTCCATACATCATAAATATCTTAAATAGTTTGCCTTTCCAAATGGTTTTCCTTTTCCAAATTCCGTTTTATTTATTCTTGTGATTTACATTTTGTTCAAACATCAAAAATACATTTGCACAAAATTATGGCACGTTATTATGATTAATATTAAAAAAAATTATGCATAACTCTTTATATTCTTGGTAGTTTTACTTTCTTTGTACATATTGCTCCCCTGTAAATATCCTGATCTATATTCAATTTTTTATCATTATTTCAAAGCAAATGATGTTTAATAGGCTAGTGCTTTCCAATGCAGAAATATGTGCAATGGTTATCTTACCACTATTCCAATGATATTTAATAAGCTTGTTCTTTCCAATGTAGAAATATGTGCTTTGGTTATTCGATGACTATTGATATTCCATTTTAGTCTCAACAATCAACTATAATACATTTAAATAAAAAAAGCTTTCATTAATTGCTTTAAGGAAAAATTCCAATTGATCTAATTAGTTTTTTAATAATATCATACGATTATTTTGATTTATAATCAAAATTAAATCTGTTTCTATTTTATCTAAATAGGTTTAGAAAAAATATGTTTTCCAATGTTTTGTTAAAAAAAATTCACATAAATTCATCAAAAAATAAAAAATTAATTTCATTAATATGTACCAATTATAAGTTCAAATTGATTCATTAATATACACTAAGCAAAAGTTTAAGTAATTCCATTAAAGTTAATTCAAAATTCTGAATAAAATACTAAAATGATTGTTAATCGTACTATTACTATAATATATATAAAGATCTATGAGAGAATTAAATTTGGTTTGAAATACTTTTTTGTTGTTGTATATTTCGAGTAAAAAAGACCACTACTTTTTTTTTTTTGATGAAGACCTCTACTTTTCTTTTGTTGTATATTCCACTATTTTTTGCATGGGTAATTGTTAGCCCTATTAATGCTGCATAAAAAAAAACATTAGAAAAATTTGTAAAATAAATACGAAATTTGGAAATAAATTAAATGGAAAATTATGTGAACAAATTTTGGTGACAGACAACTCATTTAATATCTTACTGTTTTCTATATTGGAATTTCCAAATTAATAATAACTCAATTTTTTAAATTTCAAATTTATGTTTAGATTTAAATTTTGAATTTGAATTTTTAACTTTGTAATGGTGGGAAAACTTTTGGAATTTTTTTTGTGGCAGACAGCTGATTTAATGTCCCACTACTTTTTTGTTGTTGTATATTATGAGTAACAAAGACCCTTACTTTTCTTTTGTTGTATATCCCACTATTTTTTGCATGGGTAATTGTTAGCCCTATTAATGCTGCATAAAAAAAATTCAAAAACATTAAAAAAATATTGTAAAATAAAAAAGTATTTATATTGTAAAATAAATTCAAAATTTAGAAATAAATTAGATGGAAAATTATGTGTGGTGGCACACAACTCATTTAATATCTCACTGCTTTCTACATTGGAATTTCTAAATTGATTTTTTTTTTCTCTAAAGTCAGTAATTAACATAAGACTCTTCGTACTTCCCCATGCAGTTTTTTGTTTTGCATAGATTTCTATAGGAAATGGTTAAAACTTAAAACGAATTTGTATTTACTTAAAAAAAAGAGAACCTTAATATGCATTTTTTCAGTTATCACTTAAAATAACATTTTGTTAATATTTAACATGACATGCCTTTAAAAAAATATGAAAATAATATTACTGACATGCCTTTAACGTGACGTACAAATATTAAATGCTGAATTTTTTTCCTCCCATCGAGTTCAAAAATCAAATTTGAAAAGTTTGAACTTTAATTATCAAATATATATATTTAAAATTTTAAATATTTTTCATTTAATCTATAATTTTATATTAAGTTTAAATTTATAATATATTTTTTTTACACTGGAAAAACATTAAATCCTGAACTCTTTATCCATCCACGAATTTTAAAATTATAATTTAAATATTAAATATTTCTCACCCAATATATATAATAATAAATATCATTAATATGCTTAATAGTTTTTCATGCATAAAATAGTAGAATACATTAAAATAGCCTGTAAAATACTTAACGACAAACATCTTTTTTTGATGCAGTAGTTAGATGGTCACTGGTCACTGATCACTGAATAGTCATCCATTTTAATTGTGATTAAATTTTTATAAATTTTTTTAATAGAAAGATAGATGTCATTAAAATTTAAATTATTTTTTATTAAAGATAAATATTTTTTGAAAAAATAATTTTTTTATCTTTTAATTTATAATTTTTATAATTTTTTATATTGATTATACATATATATTTAAAATGTTTATGTTGAATTTTATTAAAAAAATCCTAGTACGCGTACATTTTTTTATTATTTTTTAACTTAAATTTTTAATTTATTTTTTCTTAAAGTATAAATATGTCGTTTCAAATTTGAATTTTTTATTTGATAACAATAGGAATTTGTTTATTGGTATATAGGAATGTGTTATATCAGATCACGTTATTTAATTATTTTTGGTGAAAAGATCACGTTATTTTATTGTAGATATTAGCACTACAATAAATACAGTTAATTTATTTATCATTTTTATTTATTCCATACATCATAAATATCTTAAATAGTTTGCCTTATTTATTCTTGTGATTTACATTTTGTTCAAACATCAAAAATACATTTGCACAAAATTATGGCACGTTATTATGATTAATATTAAAAAAAAATTACGCATAACTCTTTATATTCTTGGTAGTTTTACTTTCTTTTCTTTGTTCATATTGCTCCCCTGTAAATATCCTGATCTATATATATTCAATTTTTAATCATTATTTCAAAGCAAATGATGTTTAATAGGCTAGTGCTTTCCGATGCAGAAATATGTGGTTATCTTACCACTATTCCAATGGTATTTAATAAGCTTTTCCAATGTAGAAATATGTGCTTTGGTTATTTGATGACTCTTGATATTCCATTTTAGTCTCAACAATCAACAATAATACATTTAAATAAAAAAAGCTTTCATTAATTGCTTTAAGGAAAAATCCCAGTTGATCTAATTAGTTTTTTAATAATATCATACGATTATTTTGATTTATAATCAAAATTAAATCTGTTTCTATTTTATATAAATAGGTTTAGAAAAAATATGTTTTCCAATGTTTTGTTAAATTTTTTTTACATAAATTCATCAAAAAATAAAAAACTAATTTCATTAATATTACCAATTATAAGTTCAAATTGATTCATTAATATACACTTAGCAAAAGTTTAAGTAATTTCATTAAAGTTAAATCAAAACTCTGAATAAAATACTAAAATAATTGTTAATCGTACTATTACTATAATATATATAAAGATCTATGAGAGAATTAAATTTGGATTGAAATATTTTGTTGTTGTTGTTGTTGTATATTTCGAGTAAAAAAGACCACTACTTTTTTTTTTTGATGAAGACCTATATTTTTCTTTTGTTGTATATTCCACTATTTCTTGCATGGTAATTTTTAGCCCTATTAATGCTACATAAAAAAACATTAGAAACATTTGTAAAATAAATTCGAAATTTGGAAATAAATTAAATGGAAAATTATGTGAACAAATTTTGGTGGCAGACAACTCATTTAATATCTTACTGTTTTCTATATTGGAATTTCCAAATGAATAATAACTCAACTCTTTTAAATTTCAAATTTATGTTTAGACTTAAATCTTGAATTTCAATTTTTAACTTTGTAATGGTGGGAAAACTTTTGGAAACTTTTTTGTGGCAGACAACTCATTTAATGTCCCACTACTTTTCTTTTGTTGTATATTATGAGTAACAAAGACCCTTACTTTTCTTTTGTTGTATATCCCACTATTTTTTGCATGGGTAATTGTTAGCTCTATTAATGCTGCATAAAAAAAATCAAAAACATTAAAAAAATATTGTAAAATAAAAAACTTATTTATATTGTAAAATAAATTCGAAATTTAGAAATAAATTAAATGGAAAATTATGTGAGATGACACACAACTCATTTAATATCTCACTGCTTTCTACATTGGAATTTCCAAATTGATTTTTTTATCCAAAGCTAGTAATTAACATAAGACTCCTCGTACTTCCCCATGCAGTTTTTGTTTTGTAGAGATTTCTATAGGAAATGGTTAAAACTTAAAATAAATTTGTATTTACTTAAAAAAAGAGAGAACTTTAGTACGCATTTTTTAGTTATCACTTAAAATAATATTTTGTTAATATTTAACGTGACATGCCTTTAAAACATATGAAAATAATATCACTGACATGCGTTTAACGCGACTTACAAATATTAAATGCTGAATCTCTTTTCTCCCATCGAGTTCAAAAAGCAAATTTGAAAAGTTTGAACTTTAATTATCAAATATACATATATTTTTAAAATTTTAAATATTTTCATTTAATCTATAATTTTATATTACGTTTAAATTTATAATATATATTTTTTCACACCGGAAAAACATTAAATCCTGAACTCTTTATAATTTTAAAATTATAATTTGAAAATTTAAAATTTAAATATTAAATATTTCTCACCCAATATATATAATAATAAATATCATTAATAGGCTTAATAATTTGTCATGCAAAAAATAGTAGAATACATTAAAATAGCATGTAAAATACTTAACACAAACATCTTCTTTTGATGCAGTAGTTATGTGGTCACTGATCACTGAATAGTTATCCATTTTAATAGTGATTAAACTTTTATAAATTTTTTCAATAGAAAGATAGATGTCATTAAAATTTCAATTATTTTTTTATTAATGATACATATTTTTTGAAAAAATAAATTTTTTATCTTTTAATTTATAATTTTTATAATTTCTTATATTGATTAATTTAAAATTTTTATGTTGATTTTTATTAAATAAAAATCCTTGTACGTGTACATTTTTTTGTATTATTTCTTAACTTAAATTTTTAATTTATTTTTTCTTAAAGTATAAATATGTCGTTTCAAATTTGAATTTTTTATTTGATAAGTGGGAAAAGATTTCAGTATTCATTACAAATTATTTCACTTTTCAGATTTGAAATTTGAACTTTATGTGTGAAAAAAAAGGTCATCATTTTTTATAAATATAAAATTACACTGCTTTCTGCATTGGAAATTGAGTCTATTAATTTCGCTACATTCAAGAAAAACTATAATAATAATGGAACCACTTTAAAATGTTTCCTATTCAATAAGTTTTTAAATTAAAAATTTAAATCTTCTTGATGCATTAAAAATGGTTAAGTCTATTAATGATATTTATTATTACACCTGAAATTTTTTCTGTATTAATAATTGTTAACCCTATTAATATCTCACTATTATTGTTTATAAAAGTTTCAATTCAAGGCAGCCTTCCTTTTTTATCAAGCAAAAGTCAAATCATCTCAGATCAAATTAAAATGTTGCCAAGTTGGCTTTAATTATTATTATTTATTATTTTTTATGTTTGAATATTTTTACACTTCAATGCTATTTTCCCCCCCACTTTGCATGGTTTAAATCACCATAAATATCAAGTACAAATATTTGGTAATGCCAATATTGATTTATATCACCCTAACAATAGTTGGTTACAATGAATCTCGTAATCATCATTTTAGAGAGAGTTTTATTCAATGTCGATTTTGATTCTGAAAGGTTAATCTATGTTTTGGTTAAAAAATAAAACATACCTATTATATATAAGGATTTAATCTTATCATGTCTTATCTAAGATCAAATTATGTAAAGTAATTTCTGCCATATATAGAGAGAGTTGAAAATAAATATAGATCAATAAAAATAATTGATAATTGAAATAATCGCACATATATAAGAGAATTCATTAACTTATATTATTTGATACTAATTTAATAACAAAAATTAAAAACATTACGCTTGAAAAAATTCAAGTTATTGTTTTGAAAGTTAACTTTCTTTTATTGTTTCTTTCCAAAAAAATTAATTAGGAAGGTTCGAGCCCATTTACGTATCATTCAGGAGATATATTATTGGTATCCGTATACGTGTTTAGTCCAGCTGTATATTGCAATAATTCAATCATGTAATAAAAAACACGTAAACATTATAGGAAGAAATGAAATAATAATAAATTAATAACAATAAAAAATAAAAAACAGAGGAAATAGAGTGGGAAAAACCGTTCTCCCCTTTACTTCATATCCTTGGTTCTTAACATTCTTAAAATGTGAAATTCATATATGAATACAATTGTGAAATTTCTCCATCAGTTACACATTTCTTTTCAGCAGCGAAATGCATCCTTGTACGACACAAAGACTCAAAGCTTTAAGAGCTCATGTATCTTTTATAGTGGGGCAACATGAAAGATGCTGAATACGTAAATAACCATTCACATTAGCATGAAATATTTCACCCTAAAAAATGAAAAAAAGAGAATTATTATACAAAAATGAAAACGAATTCATAGCATTTGTTTACAAAGAAACCGTAAATGACACCAATATAACAACCCCTACACACAGGAATGAAAAAACAATCGAAAAACTCATGCAGCAGCCAAAAAAGCCAACAAAATCTCCCTCGAACAGCATGAAAGACGTTGAAGACGTAAATAACCATTCACAGTAGCATCAAACCTTCCGCCCTAAGAAAAGAAAAAAGAGAATCAGTATACAAAAAAATGAAAATGAATTCAAAGCATTTGTTTATAAAGTAACCAAAAATAATAGCAACACAACAACCCCTAAACACATGAATGAAGAAAAAAAAAACCGCAGGCAAGCCAAAAAAAAGAAGAATTTGCTAAACCCTACAACACTTCCCTATTTATACAAAAATTTAATGTGCTATTTAAGAAGCACCACTCAATGGATTAAACATATTTCTTAAAAACAACCAAATCAATTACCCCAACATTTTCCAAGGCAAAAGGTAGTGGGATGTAGATGTATTGAAAAATTGAAATGCAATTAAAGTTGCACCACCTTAAAGCAAAATTAATTAATTACGATTTTAATTTAAATTAATTTTAAATAATTTCAAAATAATTTAAAATGTTTCTAAAATAAGGAAAAATTTAAAATGAAGTAATGTGAACACAAAGCTCAGATTACATGAGAAGAGGACACATCAACAAACTTACCAATAAATGGTTTTCTTTAGAATATATATAAATAAATAGATATAGATAGATAGATTATAAATAAAATTATTTAAATTGATAATGGACTAATAATTGGTTGTTTAAAAGTCAAATGGAATTTGACAAGCCGAAGATGTAATCAAGCATAATGTGAATTCAAGTCCAGATGTATGTTGCAAGCTATCCATTGGTGACTACATGTTAAAAGAGATATAATATAAAATCAAAATCTTGGACTCCGAAGTGAAGAACTATCGATGTATAATTAAAAAGGGAAATCGATCATTAGAGATAAAATTATCTCCAATAAATCTAAAACGACGTCGTTTTGTATTGTAAAATTAAAAAATTATAATGATAAAGATTAATATAATCATATAATAAATTAAAATTACATAAAAACTTTAATTTTATACAAAATGACGTCTATTCCCTAGATAAATTAAAATACCCAATTAAAAATTGCTAATAGTTTCTGTCATTTAAAAATGAGTTTATTTTCACCACAAAATGATGTCATTTTATATTTCCTACACATAAAACATTTTGTGGGGCCCACAGCAAAAAAATAATCTCCGACACGTAAAACGAATCTCTGTAACATAACACAATCACTTTTCATGCAATAACTCTTACAAAACCCTTTGAAAATACACTCCTTGTTTCAAAAAAAAATAAAAAATACATACTCATGTTAACGCATAAAAAAAATACCATGTTTCAAGCAAGCACACTTTTGCATCTGATGCTGACATGTGTGCTTGCTTGAAATCTTATTTTATTTTTTAAAAAAAACCTTAAAATCCTGGCATTCATATGCAACGTTCGTATCTTTTTCTCTTCTTTCAGTTCACTCACTTGCTCTTCAAGCCAACAACACCATGGTTGCTTCAATCTCTTTGACTTTGTACCCCTTAGAATCCGCTCCATCCACATTATTCTACTTCTTGGGCGGTTCTCTACAACCTGGAATCTCGCCTTCTCACCATCATCATACATTAACTACTCCACCATCCCCTTAATCCCCTTTGCGTGTTCTTCAAAAAGTTTGAACTTTTTCTCACGTTTTTGTAGTTTCCGCAACTGGGTTGGCGCGATTCTTCCATTTCCCCGGGAGTTTTTGAGTTTTTCTCAATTTATCTTCATGTGGGTATTCGCCATTTAGTTCAAGTTTCTATCTTTGTGAACCATCACGCTGTGCACAAGCAGTGAGGATCCCACTTTTTTTCTCTTTCTTCTTTAATCATGATTTCTTTTTGTTTGGTGCTAACTTTGGTCTTTTTGGCATTACTTGTTCCTTTTGCTGAATCTTCGTTTTTCTTTCATCGTGACTCTTGTTCTTAACTGCTTTGGTGGTTTTATTGGCAATGCGTGTAAGAATTGCATGACGCATCACCTGGTTTCATTTTGCTATACCTTTATCAACATGGCCTTCTTAGAAATTGTGATGGAAAATGAACTTCATTGTTGATTGTCTATTTTTGGAAAATTGTTATATACTCTCTGTACTCAACAGTTAAGATTTGATTTAAATTTTATTATAGAAAATTGGATCCAATACAGGACATGAATTTAAGCACCAGTTTCAAAGTTTTCATTCTCCTGTAGTGTGACTTGGGCAGTTATTTTGCTCAACATATTGTTATAGCTTATAGATTCTCATTGAATTTGAAATGTGGAATAAGTATATGTTCCATCAATTCTGACTTGTTTTTGTCTTATTTTTCCCTTCTTCCAGGTTGATGATATGTCATCTGATTTTAAGTTAGACATTGTTACTCAGCATGATTCTGAAGAACCAGGGTTAAGCACCACCATGAGTTCAAAACTATCACTAGATGAAAAGGCCAATGCAGTGCACAAATTTTTTAATGGAGTTCATGAGCAAGGAAAATTGTCAATTAACAACTTCGCGATAAACACAGAACGAAGAGCTTTGAATGATAGGTATGAAACAAATCTTTACCACTTTGAAATATTTTCCTGTTTTTGTAATTTAATCTTCAAATTGTACAAACATGGATGCCAATGCTGTGCTACCAGCATGCTTACCTTGTGATTTCTTTCCCTCGTCCAACCATTGTAAATTTCAATCTGGTCAGATTCAAAGTTTGTGTCAATATTTTTCCAAATCTATTTCACTCAATTGTTCCATGATTTTCTTATTTTGATTTTGGGTGCTTGAAAGTTCTTGTTCAAATGTTGTTGGTTTTTAAAATTAATTGTAATTTAGTAATATAAGAAACACATTCACTTTTACAAGCAGATTTCTTAAAGCAAATAAAGCTACAGTTGGTGATAATGTCGGTCTTCATATTGATGGCGAAGAAAGGCACCGTTTGCATGGATCAGCTAAGAAGTCTGGACCTCTTATCTCTGGAACAGCTTACTGTATTTCTTCTTGCTGCATGATTATGCTGAACAAAGTTGTTTTATCAAGTTATAATTTCAATGCAGGAATATCATTGATGTTTTATCAAGTAAGTTAAATTCTCTCCTTCTTTTTGCTCATGAGAGTGCTGAATGATAGGGCCGGCTTGGCTCAGTGGTAAGCATGCTTACCGTGATGTCCAAGGTCCCGGCTTCGACTCGGCCTCCCCGCAAAAGCGGGGGTAAGGCTTGACTCGTATGTCCTTCCCCAAACACTCACGAGTGGGTATTGAACTGGGTCGGCCCTTTAGAGTGCTGAATGATGGCAAGAGGTTTTAATCTGACCATAATTCTTAAGAATGATAGTTTTGCACTGCTTCTTGATTCATTTTCTTTCCTGGAGCTTATTATAAATGCAAAGTCAATCATTATGTGATCTTTATTCATTGTTGTATTTTGCAGAACTTTATCAGTACTATGGTTGTTGTTCTGTTGGCTCTCTCTGGCAGAATTTCAGTTGAAAGGCTCAATTGGAGGCTGGTCAGGGTCTGGATCCCAGTCAATGTGATATTTATTGGCATGCTTGTCTCAGGCATGTATAGGTATGGGATGAACTCTTTTTTTTTTTTTTTTTTTTTATGTATTTCTTTGTTAAGACCTATGGAGTTGTCAAACAGATTATTAAGACAATTTTGAAAAGGGCCAGCATTGCAGTGCACTACCTTATTATTGTCCCACTGCTCACTGTTGTAGTCCATGGTTCTTCGTGTGCTGCTGCTATCTACACTTAATGTCTTCTTGTGCACTTTACTTTTCAGTTTGAAATACATAAATATTGCAATGGTGACAATTCTCAAGAATGTGACAAATATCTTAACAGCAATTGGAGAATTATATTTATTTCGGAAACGTCAGAATCCTAAAGTGTGGACTGCGATGTTTGTGATGGTAAATGGCATTCTTACATTGTACTCATTGATATGACCTCTCTGTATTTAAATCTTGGATGGCTACATAATCTTGTCATATGAAAATTTCATGTGCTCGTAGTAGCAAAGCTCTCTAGTAGTTAGGAAAATCAGTTAGTTCAAATCGTAGATATCGGATTACACAATTTGGTTTTACAATCAAGATAAAACTTACTGGGAGATTTTTAAGATGCAAATGCAACAATTTCTCACAAGGATTAACTTAGGGAAAGTTATATTTATTTCCTAATCCTTGATGACGTAATGTTTGTGACCCTTTCTTTGGTGTGACATTTATTGGTCCGAATAATTGGGGAATGAAATTTGCTTGCTGTTTCATCAGCTCAGAAATCGCAGAAAGGAAGATGCTGTCAGTTTTTATAAAGCTACATGTCTTCCTATAAAAAAATTCAATAATCTAATTTATTTACTAACTTGCTGATAGTCTTATTAGTTATTACTCTTTTTTTGGTGAACTATTAGCATTTAATTGTTTGAAGTATTGTTGTTCTCTCTATTCATTGTACAGATTATCTCTGCTGTCACTGGCGGTATTACAGATCTCTCCTTTGATGCAGTTGGTTATGCTTGGCAGATTATCAATTGTGTTCTTACTGCAAGTTATTCAGTTCGTATATTTAGTCCTTGTTTTCTTTCCATATTCTATAAAAGGCTTCTTAGTTTGAAACTCAGATTTATAATTTTGAGAATAGGAACATGTTCTGGAGAAAATTCCAATTGTGTTAAATCTGAGCTTTGATGAAATCTTTTCCTTTTGTGACAGCTTACCCTTCGGTGGGTTATGGACGAAGCAAAAAAGTCAACAAAATCTGGATCTCTTAATGAAGTTTCAATGGTGTTGTTGAACAATTTATTATCTTTACCTTTTGCCATCATCATGATTTTCCTTTTTGGCGAGTGGGATTATGTAATACATGCGTGAGTGAATATGTTTCTTTGTTTTAATATTTGATTAATCCTTCTGCATCCTCACCATTATTTTGTCTTTGATTTCCAGCGGCGTAGTTAAATTGCCAGTATTTTGGGTTGTTGCAACAGCTAGTGGACTGCTTGGACTTTCCATCAGCTTTACCTCCATGTGGTTCTTACATCAAACTGGCCCTACAACATATAGGTAATTTTATGATGTTGAAATTCAATGCACAGATAGCCCTGCAAAAAGTCACTGGAAAAGGACAGAATTTACTAAATAAATATGTATTGTCTTGTGGATAAATTCTAGGGACAGGAAAGGATGCCATAGTTTTTGGTAAACATACGATCATAATAAAAGCTTGTTCATTCAACTAAATTCTAATTGTTTTTTATATATATTTTTTGTTGTGAGTTATTTTTCAATCTGTTATTATCTATCTTTAAGTTTGTCTTTTTTACAGTCTTGTAGGTTCCTTAAACAAGATTCCAGTCTCTATTGCTGGGATTTTAGTGTTCAAAGTTCCTCTCAGTGTATCAAATTTATTCAGTATTTTGCTTGGTAACTCATCAGAACCACTCTATATTTCTTTGTTTGGGGTGTGGTGTGATCTTATTTTTTATCTTATATCAACAATGCGCACTATTTTCAGGTCTCTTTGCTGGTATACTCTTTGCAAGAGCAAAGATATCGTGATTCCTGAAGTAGTCCTAAATCCTAATAATAACCAAGGAAGTGTGAGAGTACATACATTTATGATAACTATGTAAGTTTTTGTTTGACCATTGCAAAATCAACTCTTAACACAAGTGTTGTGTTGAGCCTCAAACGTGGAATAAGTATATGCTACTCATTCAAGGGAAGTATAAACTATCAATCTTTGCTGACATGAAGCAGAGTTGCTGAGCAGGCAAGACTGTTCCTGGTGAAGAATATCTACATTTTGTTCGAGTTTTATAATGTTATTTATTTCTGTATGAAGTTATATTCGTATTATACACAGGAATTATAACACTGAATGTTATATTTGATTTTTATTTTACTTTTTTTGGGCACGTATTGATTTCAGTAAATAATTTTGTTGATGGTGTGACATTATCTATGATAAACACCAGAATTTTTTTTTATTTTTTTGACAAAGCATCCACTGTTCAACTGAAATTTGTAATACCGTGCAACTACTGTAGAAGAAAATAGGGATTTGAGTTTAACTCTGGTCTTAATGCACAAGTGCTTGAATATTCTTCTTAATAAATTTTATTCAACACATCTGATACGTCACATGATTAATGAGTTAAAGTTTTTGGCTCGTTTAGCAAGAGATATATTGTCATGATTTAAATGTCTTACTATGAACATGCATCGTAATTACTGTTTTCGAACTTATATTATACTTGTAAGTGAGCTTGAGGCGGAAGAGTCCTTGAGGACTCCTTGTCTTACTGAGATTTCTTTTTAGAGATCTCACCCCACGTTTGGAGCACATTTCCAAGTTCAGGTACCTCAGGGGTTGAGACCTCGGGCGGCAGGAGGCCGGAGCTTAGTTGATTGATGTATACATGATTACGCTGATATGCTTAGATGATGATTATGTTTATTGTCATTATATTGTCATTTGAGTTGAGACTATGTTGGGCCTTGTTGCCTTATTTGGTGAGCATGGGGATTGTCCATGCCACATTGACTTGACTTTGTTTATTTAGACTTGTGTTGTATAATGAGTCAGGATATTGTTCGAACTACATGTTGTAGATTATGTTCGAACTACATGTTTATTTACACATCTATGTTATGAGGTATTTCAGTTAGTTGTTTATTGCAATTTACATATAGGTAATGTTTTAAAAGGATTGAGTAATCAACTTGGTTAATACTAATGACGTCATAATTGAAAAGAAAAAGTTAGCTTCTGCATTTATTTAGCTGCGCTTAATAATGTAATATGACAACAATCCGGGTATACACGGGGTGTTACACTCCACATATACTCCTCCTCCATCCAGGCTGTTATTCAAAATGGATTCTTTGTAGGAAATGACCTTCCTAATCTCCTCTTCTGTTCCGATGACCTCTGGATTACAGAGGGTCTCGGAGTTAGCCTCCAAATCGCCGATCAGGATTCCATTTTCGTTTGGTTCACCTTGGTCCCCCATTTGCATGTGGTCATCCATGATTTCATCTTGTATTACAGGCCTTTTCGGCTTCTTCATGCTTCTGTTGACGTTGTCCTCCTCTTCCTTGGAGGCTGGCCTGGTCTCCCCCATTAATGAAAAGAGCTGAAGCAGAACCCTAGCAGAGAAAGAATATCACGCGCATGGGATTCACTTTCTCCTTACAATTGCTGTATTTGACTTTTTTTATTAGCCCCTCTTTTTGATAAGGTGATAATTTTGCTTGAGTAGTTTTACTTTTGAATCTACGAAATGCCAAGAGTGGATTACACATCCTCTTGGGGTGTTGTCTGTGTTATCGATTAGGATCTCTTGCATTGGGGAAATGATTTGCATGTTACATGCTAGAATCAGTTATTCTTAACATTAATATTCAACAATTATTTTTCATTGTCATTAGTGGTGTCTTAGATGTCTAGGACTTTATATCTGAAATTCGAACTTGCTCCTCCCTCCATACTTAATTGGATCAAGCAATGTTATAAAGGAGTTTTCAAAAGACTCTAAATTATGTTAAGGAATAATATAAAATAATAAAGTACCCTCCACCGATGGTTTGACTTTTTTAGGTGAATTAATTTTTTACATGTTATGTTATCACAATGAATTTGAATGGTAATATTACGAGATCAATTCTCATTATGCATGTGACAAAGTTGTATGACATTTTAGCATGCCCCTTTTTCATAAGTATACAAGGAATATAAATTGGAGGAAAAATAATTTAATCTGAGAGGCTCCGTTTGAGATGGATTTTCACTTTGCATATATGCATGCTGCTTAAATAATTTCATCCTTTAACAATTAATAATAACATTGTTCGCAAACTTCCAATTATTAAGTATATATATGAAAATTCATAATTAGGGGTAGATGCTTAATATTTACCGTTTCCTTAATTAATACGGTAGACAAAAAATGAAAATACTGCATATATATTATACATAAATCACATCTTATTAATATAAAATTCCAACTAATATGCTTAGGATCAACAATGAAAATGCTGCATATATATATAAAAACTACTCCCCATCAAATTTCACTTTTACATTACAAAGAAGCATATATATCACCGGCTCACACTGTTGACAACGCTGCATATATACTATAGATAATCACAGCTTATTACTACACAATTCCAAACAACATAGAGAAGTCTAAAATGTATATGACATTTCAAGACTAAAACAAGCACGAAGAAAAAATTGGGAGCTGTTGAAACAAACTGAAAGAGTTCTTAAAGCAAATCTCTCGCAATGAGAATTGTAAGCAGAAAGGCAAAGAGTCCACCCATCACTGCATGATTACTGAGTCCTTCTGCATGATTAAAAGGTAAAGTGAAAGGATCATATTTTAGGAGATTAAGACCAGAAACACCCACAACTAAAACAATTAAAAAAGCTGCGAACAATGTGAATTTGATTGGTGAAGCCATACTTGAAACGACCAGAATATAATTGGTTTGAATGCATAGATTTCTTCAACTGCTTCTGACTTGAATATAGTTGGTTTAGGTGGGTTATATAGTATAGCCCGTGGACTTTTTTACAATAATAAGCATGTCCATAGCTAGCTCGATATGTTGTAATTATTGAATGAAACTTTTGAACCTTATTTTAATGACTTTTTGACCCTTATAACCCTTTATTAATAATTAATTACCGATTTGACCTTGATTATAAACTATTTCAAAAATTTAACCTCCTCAAAAAACATAACACCAATCTGCTCCTATTTGACCGTTGACCACGAAGTCTACCCGGGTACACCCCTCCCTACCCGGGTATTTTTTTTGAAATTTTTTGCCTACCCGGGTAGGGAGGGGTGTATCTGGGTAGAGTTCTTCAAATTTGGAAAATTGCTTGAAATATTTACCCGGGTAGGGAGGGGTGTACCCGGGTAAATGTCAAACAGAAACCCCAATATCAATGGGTTTCGACCATTGTTGCGAGATTTAGGTTTTTTGCCCCCCAAATCTCTCTCCCTTGAGCTCTCTAGTCCGAAACAGCACATATATATTTCATCTCATCATTTCAGAAAGCTTAATCTTTGTAGGACATTGAGATTACACCTCCACACTCCCATTTTGTGCACAAAAGTCCGAACCAACCTCCAAACCCAAAACCTAGACCTAATTTTCGTGTGAAAGATGAGTTCAAGTCCAAACATGGTTCCTATAGTTATTTAAAAAGGGAAACTTTGATGATTCAAGTAAAAGGTTGTTAATTCAAGTGTAATATGCTAGTTTGAACTTCTATTTGTGAATAAATCGAAGGTGGGAACCTTGGGAGGCCATTGGAGCTCGAATTATGCAGAAAAATCTACATTTTTGCGTTCTGCACAAGTGCTAAGCGATTACCTTTGAGTGGTAATCAATTATCATGAATGGTAGCCGATTACCCCCTGTACGGTAATCGATTACCTAGTGAAAATGTGACAGCAACGACTAGTTTGATAAAATCGCGATATCTCGAGCTCCAAAGCTCCAAATTGAGTGAGGTTTGGATCTATGTGAAGCCACCACATAGGGATACAACTATGTAAAATTTAGTAGCCATTTTATAAGTTTGAAGTCACGTCTTGGTTGCTGGAAATTAAGTTTGCAGCTGTTGCTTTGCGAAAATCATAATCGGAGTTATACAACTCCGATTGAGACATAAATTATGTCGTTGGAAAGCTTGAGATGTCTAGTTTAACATATTAAAATCTTATAATATTTCTAAAGATTTTCAGCTGCAGTTTTAAAAATGGTAAAGACAGTTTGTACTTGGGGGCTTTGGGAGAATCCTGCAGTACGCTAAACGAAAAAGAAAACATGTTCAATTTGACATGAGATTGTAAGATATGATTATTGATGATGTATTTGCCATTAAACCAGATTGTGACTCGCTGGATTGTTTGGTTGTTGGCGACCACGTGATACTGAGTTGGTATTAGAGTACTTTACCGATACAGGTAAACTTCTGGTCCTCGATTTTATCCATTGCCTGTTCTACCAAACCCCATGGGGGATTGGTTTATGTGCATGGTATGTTTTCTGGAAATTATATATGTTATGAGTATTGAATATATTCTTGAGATGGATTATGGAATCACATCTGTTTATGTTATGAGTACTGGATAGGCTGTTGAGCCGGATTATGGAATTATATCTGTTTATATTATAAGTATTGGATATACAGTTGAGCTGGATTAAGTTTTAGTGCATCTGCCATACATATATGTATATGGGGTATTCACACGAGACGGTAACCCTTGAGCATGTCAGGCCACATGCAAGATGGTAAACCGGTATGTGAGGTACATGGTGGACTCCTTGTATTGTGGGTTGTAGACGTACGTAATCCCTACGTTTTATTCTCTGGACAGTAGGATGCATACACACATGACATGGACATATGCAGTATTGCACACTCATTCAATGGCAGACCTACATGGTTTCCCATGTCTGCAAGTGCAGACAAAAGAAAATTGTTTAAAATTTTCGACCATGGAAAGCTTGGTTTCAGGAGTTACTGTGGTGGCATTTCTTTGTCAGACCAAAAGTCAAACGCAAAGATGATAGAAGATGTGTGGAAGACAGGGGTAAGGGCGGATCATGAGGATGGGGTAGTATATGCAGACGAAATTAGGAAATGTTTGGAAATTGTAATGGAGAGAAAGGAAATGAATGAAGAAAGAATGTAAAGAAATGGAAGAGTTTGGCTAAGGAAGGTGGTCCTTCCGAAAAGAATCTGAGGACTTTACTGGATTATGTTGCAGAATGCTTCCGTGTGGCTAAGCTAACAACAAACTATAAAATAAAAAAAAACTCAAAAAAGTAAAAATGAATGACTTTGAAAAAAAATATTTGTTACTTCTAAAAGGATTTTTCTAAAAAAATAGTATTTTTTTTATTTGGATGTATTTTAAATGACACTTTAAAGTATAAAATTTTTTCAGGGCCCACCACTAAATGTGCATACATAAATAAAATTTTATGGGTCTGCCACTGCACTCATTTGATATATTATGTACTTTCCTACCATTATAATATAGAAAAACACAATCAGAATCGAAATTTGAACTCATTTTTAAATATATAAACAAAAAACACACAAGATAGTATGAATAAGAAAATCGTAATGTATCTAAGAGTTGGTGTTTTTAGTGGAGAATAGTTGTGAAGAGTATGGAGAAGGGAGGGGTTTAAATAGGGAACAATGGGGCCAATCACGCCCAAACTAGGCAGTTTAGAGGCTAGGTCACGCCCAAATAAGGCAAGTTACTATGCCAGCTCGTGCCTTTTGTGGGCGAGACTAGTCATGCCCTGTCTAACCGTGTTCACGCAGTAGGTGGCGCTTAAATTAGGCGGGAGTAGTCACGCCCATTTTGGGCAAATGGGCGTGACTGAGTGCAATAAATCCATAAATTTGTTTCAAAGTGCTATGTTTTCGTAATTCTTTTATTTAAATAATAATATTTTAATTTTTTTGTCCAGCACATTGGAATATATTGTGCTCATATTTTTCCCTATTCAAGAATATATATACAAATCTTCGTGAAGATCTAATAATGGTTAGCTACAATGGAAGTACCAAAGTGAAAAAGCAAGCAAAAAATACTTTCAATGTCAATAATTAAAATTATAGAAATGTCATTTTAAAATAGGAATTTACCCCAAGTGGACATCAGTGCACCAACAATTCAATGGCCAAAGATCAATACATAATTCATATCAGAACAAGTCATATCATGTTATCAAATAGCTCTATATGAATGCATCTATACAAAGCATCAAATACAATCATACAATTCAACCATAGTTCACCAACCATGGTGGAGCACTAAAGCAGGAAAAGACTCCTTAAACATAGAGCTTACCTTTTGAAGCTTTACCAATTTGTTCTCTTGTAACACAAGTTACCTATTTAGCTCCAAAAGAACCCCAAGATGTTTAGTCCCTAGGCACACCTAGAGAAAGAATCCAAAATAAAACTCAATAAAATGCTTCAACTCCATGTAATTACAAGACATACACTTTATTGTTTTTCTTTTATTTCTTTACATTCATGTCAATCCTATGCCAATTCACAAGTCAAGACCATAATTTCCCAATTCCTTTATTAGACCATTTTAAGGATGATTACATGAACCACAATCATCCTCATGGTTTCCTACCCACATAGGCTCCCAGAATAACCCAACCAAGCTTCTAAAATACCATTTTATAAATTTAACAATTCCTAGTCCCCACAAAGCTTAAATGGCCGAACCAACATCTAGGGGAACTAGGGATTTTGCATCAAATCAATGGATACAACTAATAATTCCTAGAATCCACACTTAGCCCCTAAATTATTCATATATTCTCATAATAATTTTAAGCCTAACTTTACCTATTTTTGTTTCACAAAGTCGTGGCAACACATACAAAGGAACTAAAGTGCCTCTCATTATGTCTTAAAATATTTAGCTTCAAAATCATACTAAGACCATGCATTAAGACCTAAATACATCATCAACATAATTTTAACATAATTATCCCTAATTAGACCCTAATGCCCGAAATGCATATGGAGGGTTTCTAAGGGATTTTCCACAATGTAATCTCACTTTCACTCTTAATCTCAACATACACCAACATACCAACCTCCACAATTTATGCAATTAAATTTTTGCACAACAAACCCTAACTAACCTATCATGGCCGAACCTAGGGGAGGGAGGTGTAATGGGATTTTTCAATTTTCCTTCACGTGTTAATGCTTAATTCACATCATGACTTCCTGAACCACACAAATTCATCACCAATTTCAAATTTCAAACTCAATTATTTCCCACCAAAACATGCTTCAAACTTTCAAGACTTACATCATAAAAATCAAACCATGGAAATATAGATTTCTCACCTTTAATCCCTTATACCAAGCCTAGAGAACCAACTCCAAGCAAGGCTCCATCAAAAACCCCAATTTCCACACTTAATGAATAGTAACTCGCAAAAGGGGAAGGGAAGAACTCCTCACACAAGCAATTTTATCCCAAACCAAGTGGTGGAATGGATTCCTTAGGTGATTTGCTATGAATTTTGTGTAATGCACTTAATGATTTGGTTGAAGATGGAAGGAGAAATCAAAGGAAAACAAAACTAAAAACCTAGCCATTCCATAGAGGTGAAGCTCGGCCTTGGAGAGAAAGAAGGAGAGAAATCTGAAATGAATAGTGTCATGCTTTAGTGACTTTGAGTTATATGCATAGGTGGCGTTTTACTGGTTTTTCTTCTTTCGTGTATTTTCACTTAAACTGACCCGGAACTAACTTAAAGCTACAGACATATTTTTATTTTTCTAAACTTATTTACATTAATTCTTATTTCCTAAGGAACAATATTAATAATTCAAAGTATGGTTTTTGCACCGTTTTTGACGAAATGCACTGTGAATCACTAAATGTGCACCGTTTGCATACGAAACGTAAAACTGATTAACTTATCATTTTTGGGTCTAACATGACTTGTTTGGCATATATTGGACTTTCTTATTCTTACTTCATCAATTATTTATTTCTGGACTTAACCGGTTGCTTAAACAACGGTACAAAATACCAAGTAGAAAATACTACTCATGAGATTTTCACAAAAAATGCCAGACTATATAATTTTTCTTTCTGAACTCATATTTGGCATCAGAATTGCCAAATTTTGTCTCTAAAATTTTCATGTTCTGAATCTAATTGTGGCATTGAAACCCTTAAATTAAACCTCTAATTAAGATTTACAAGTTAGGGTCATTATAGCAGACGTGCATAAACCCTATCCTGTTCCCTGGCCAGTTGAACCGCACTTGCATACATCACATGAGATATGAGCTATAGTACTTGGCTTGCTAAGCATTTATATGTATATTGTCATGATTATACTGGTTTAACATGAACATACATTGTATTTAGTACTTTGGAACTTATTATATACTTGTAAGTGAGCTTGGGGCGGAAGAGTCCTTGAGGACCCCTTGTCTTACTGAGATTTCTTGTTAGAAATCTCACCCCGTGTGGGGCACATTTTCAGGTACAGGTGTTCCTGAGGTTGAGAACTCTAGCGGCAGGAGGCCGGAGTTGAGCTGATGATATGTTGCATGCTTTGACTGTTATGTTAGGATATGACTATGCCCTATTATTATATGGCTATTGTACTTGAGACATGATGATTATGTTATTTTATCTGGTGAGCATGGGGGTTGTCCATGCCACATTGGTATAAGCTATGTGTTTTCATACTTGAGTTGTATTATTGTATATAGATATGTCCTGTCTATGTGTGGTAGCTCCATGACTTATTACATTATTTATGATATGAAGTTATTTAGTGCAGTTATTCATTGCAATTTACATACAAGCGATATTTTGAAAAGGAATAAGTAATCTACTTGGTTAATAATGACTGGTTTCATAATTGGAAAAAGTTAGCTTCCGCATTTATTTAGCTACGCTATTACCATATGTATGCTTAATACACCGGGTGCACACGAAGTGTTTCATATGTCAAGTTAAACATGGGATTAGAAATTTTACCTCTTGTAATGTGTTTTAGACCCAAAAACAAGTCCTTATGCAAATGTGATATGTGAATTAATACAAGCCCAACAGTAATCTATCAAAGCAAAAGCATTATAATTACCTTTTCCAAAAAATCACATATGTTTAGGAAAAACCAAACTAGAAAGAAATACTAAAATAGTTTTGACAATGCTATTAAAATCAGACCGGACTAGTCAATTCATTTAAAGAATACATACAACAACAGGCTTTTTGACCACTGTACCCTTTAATTAATAATTTATTACCAAATTGACCCTCCTTATAAACTATTGCAAAAATTTAACCTTTTCAACAAATATAACACCAATCTGCCCCTGTTTGACCGTTGACCACTACGATACTCGGGTATCCCTCTCCCTACCCGGGTATAATTCGCGAAATATAAATGTTCTTACACACGTTGAGTTTTTACCCGGGTAAAGAATCGGATACCCGGGTATGCAGATATTTACCCGGGTAAGGAGGGGGATACCCGGGTAAAAAAAGTAGAAACAGAGTGTGAGACTTATCTTGATACCATGTTTAATATGACACACCTAGATAGTGGAAGCAAGCTAAAGGATGAAGAGTTGGTGAGTTTGTGTGCTGAGTTTATCTTCAGTGGCACTAACACAACAACTACCACATGGTTGTGGGCGATGGGAAATTTAGTGATGGATCAAAACGTACAAGAGAAACTATTTGATAAAATTAAGGAAGTTATGAAACCTGGTGAAGACATTGAATAGGAACATTTGAAAAGGATGCCTTATTTGAAGGCTGTGGTTTTAGAGACCTCGCGGCAACATCCACCAGGTCACTTTATATTGCTTAGGGCAGTGAGCAAGACACTATGATAGATGGTTATGATATACCTAAAAATGGAATGGTGAATTTTCTTGGGGTTGAAATGGGGTGGGATCCAAATGTGTGGGAAGATCCAATGGAGTTTAGGCCTGAAAGGTTTTCGAGGCATTGTGAAGGTGATGCTAAATTTGATCTAAAAGGGTTTGCGGAGATTAAAATAATGCCTTTTGGTGCTGGAAGGAGAGTGTGCCCAGCAATTAGTATGGCACTGCTTCCTGATATTTACCCTTGGTTTTTTTTACTCGGGTATCCCCCTCCCTACCCGGGAAAATAATTCAATCATTTTTCTAGATTACGAACAATACCCGGGTATCCCCTTGACTACCCGGGTAGGGAGAAATTTTCAAATTATACCCTGGTATTGTAAGAACCCGCACCGTTAAATTAGAAATTTAATTAATCCAATTAATTTAATTATGAGTTAAGAGTTAAATTCCATAATTAACCTTGAAAGATTATGAGAGGGCTTAAATAATTATAGTAAGTAATTAATAATGTTGGAAGTTGCTTTTCTGACGAAAAGTGTAGATACCGGTTCTGCTTCACGGTACAAATGCGTACCGATGAAGTATCTCGAGAAATTATGAAAAGTATGTATATATCACTAGAAAAATATCTAGGACTATTATAACAAGTTTGGAGTCAAAATAATGAGAACTGTCGTCAGAACTGATACCGGCTACGTAAAAGCGTGTACCGAAAAAGTGCTGCGAAAAATAAAATAAAAATATAAAAAATCTTAGAAAAATAGCTAGGTTCAGAATCCAAAGTTTGGGATTAAAATGCTAAGCATAGCTATTAGTGCTAATACAGTGCAATTAAAACTTAAACGACTATAAATAGGCTTGGGAACATAACCCTAGGCTGATTCTAATCAGCTCTATGTGCCCATTGTGCCTCCATTTCTGATTTGGAGCTTCTTCTCTTGCCACCACCTTCTCCTCTCTTGAAAACCATCAAGAGACAACCTTTTCCCTTGATTCTTCCCTCTTAATCATTGTAAACACTTAGTAGAGTGACTTGTGAGGGTGAAGGCCAGCCTTTGCTGAGTTGTGGATGCTATTTATGGAGGGTTGGGGTGCTGCCTCTGAGTTGAGTGGTGTGGGAGCCATTCTTTTGGTTGTTTGAGCTCCAAGTAGTGAGCTCTGTGAAGAAAGGACCAACCTTTGTGTGCCATTTCGTGGACCCTTGAAGTCAGAACCTTGTGGCTGGTGTGTGAGCTCCAAGAGCACTTGTGCTTGCTGTTTTAAGCATGGGTGGTAAGCACCATCACCTTGTTCATGAGTTTTAATGGTTAAAAGTGAAGTTTTGCGATGTTGAATGAGATGATTAAGCAACTAACATAAACACTGGCCTAAAGGGGTATAAGAAATGCATGCTTGGACATAGATTAGTGTTAAAAATTATGCATTGGAAGGATATCTTCATGAAATGCAGAAACTGCATTCTGTCGCAAAATATCCGGATATGGATATCCGGACATGGCCCCGATATATATCCGGATATTCTGGGAAAGTGTGAGTGGTCACTGTTCTGTTCATACAAAATGGTATTTTGGGTTTGTGGACCCATGATTGGTTAAGTGGAACCTCTGTAATAATTAAACTAAGTAAGAATCACATAGATTAAGGGCATATGGCTTTGTGAGAAGGCAAATGACATGAAACGTAAAAAGGAAATGTTGTCATAACGAAATGAACCTTAAAGAGTATGGATATTGATGATGTTTCTGATCTAAACAGAATGTAATTGTGTTGTGTTTGGACCTTGTGTTTGAATTGATCTGTTGCTTGTTCCACTGACCTCCATGGGAGGGTGGTTTATATGCATGTATGCTTTTATGAAAAATGAAATATGCATTGATATATGCTTGAGATATGTAAATATTAATTGTTGATGTAATGTATGAATGTGATGTTAATTACTTACACGATCAGGCTGTGACCCTGGTGTGTAAGGCATAAGGTTGCGACCTTTATGTTTAGATAGGTCGCAGACGTGCATAAACCATATCATGTTCCCTGGCCAGTCGAACCGCATTTGCAAACATCACATGATTAATGAGTTGTAGTTTTTGGCTCGTTGAGCAAGAGATATGTTGTCATGATTTAAATGCTTTAATATGAACATGCATTGTAATTACTGTTTTCGAACTTATATTTATATTTGTAAGTGAGCTTGGAGCGGAAGAGTCCCAGAGGACCCCTTGTCTTACTGAGATTTCTTTTTAGAGATCTCACCCCACATTTCGGGGGTTGAGACCTCGGGCGGCAAGAGGCCAGAGCTTAGTTGACTGAAGTATGCATGTTATGCTGATCAGATTAGATGCTGATTTATGTTTTACTATTATTATATTATTATTTGAGCTGATACTATGTTGGGCTTTGTTGCCTTATTTGGTGAGCATGAGGATTGTCCATGCCACATTGATTATGCTTTGTCTCTTTAGACTTGAGTTGTATAATGTATCAGGATATTGTCCGAACTACGTGTTGTAGTTCCGTGATTAGATACACACTTATTTATTTAATGAGGTATTTCAGTTAGTTCCTTATTGCAATCTACATACATGCATTATTTTGAAAAAGGATTAAGTAATCAACTTGGTTAATAATAATGACATCATAATTGAAAAGAAAAAGTTAGCTTCGGCATTTAATTGAGCTGCGCTTAATACTGTAATATGATAACAAACTGGGGTATACACGAGGTGTTACAGGTATCCCCTGCCTACCCGGGTATGTTACGTAAACAGGGGCATATAGGTGATATGTTTTGGTTGAAGGGTAAATTAGTCATTAATTATTAAATTAAGGCTACAATGTTCAAAAAGCCTACAACAACAACTATATATGTTTGTAATGTTGCAATCTTTGGCGTCTATAATAGTTTAATTCACCTCAATCCCTCTTATCAAAGCATATTTCAAAGTAAAAAAGTCCATGAGAAGAATATAGGAGTCCCACGAAAAGCCTGCAATTGGATGTAAAAACTATAGTCATGAAGTTAAAGAATGTTAGAAATTAAGAGAAACAGAACATGGAGATAAACTTTTATATATTTTTAATGCAATACATCAACCGTTGAAAATTCAAACTACGTTTGTGAGATATAAAATATGCTACATGAGGTGTCACTGTGTAGATCTCGAAAAGTTATATGAAATAAAAAACAATTACCTGATTCGGACACCCGAGTCAAAAATTATGGCTTTCCTAAGTTTACGATTCAACTATTGAGTTTTTGGGTCACTTGTTAACACCAGATGAGTCACGCCTAGAAAAGACATGAATGCCTCGTGGGTCATGCCTAACTTAGGCGTGGATGACCACTCCCAAATTGAGCGTTAATGAATGCAATAGATTCATAAATTATTTCAAAATAGCTTTATTTTCGTAATTATTTATTAAAATAGCAATATTTAAATTTTTTTGCAAAGTAAAATATGCATAAACCATGAGGGTCGGCTCAAATTGCAATATGAGCCAGAGGATGGATTAACTGCCAAAAAGAGAGGGGTCTTAGACCTTTGCGGTCAAACTTGGATGATTAATTGATATGGCGCTTGATATGCGCTCAGCATATCAGGAAATCCAAGCTCAAAAGAGAAAGAATATAATTAGATCTTAAGCAAAAAAGGCAATAATCACTGTTGGTATGTCATTATTTTAAATCAAAGATTGCATACTGATTTTATGTTGATTTCGTAGGAAAAACGGACAAATTGAAGCTAAAAGAGGAAAAGCTAAAACTGAAGACCCACGCTGAGAGCGTGGATATGACGTTGTAAGCGTGAGAAGACTTTTTCAGACAGAGGCAACCACGCTCATAGCGTGGGATTCACGCCATCAGCGCCGGTGATTCAAAACAGGCAGAGGCAACAACGCTCAGCGTGGGATCTGCGCTCAGAGCGCCAGTGACCCAAAACAGGCAGAGACAACCACGCTTATAGCGTGAGATCCACGCTGAAAGCGCCAGTCACTCTTGCTTTCCACGCTCATAGCGTGGGATCCGCGCTCAGAGCACTAGTTGTGAAATCACAGCACCGCGTCTTGTGAAGGATAAAATTTGAAAAAGGGAAAAAGGTTATAAATAGACCTCTTGATACAACCCTAGGATATACATTTTCTGACCTAAAAAGAGGACCGTCGCTGCGGAGAGAGCTGTTCGTCGTTCGTTGTTCTTCGTTCTTCATTCATCAGTTTGTAATTTACTTTCTTGTTGAATTTTATTTGAGATCAGCCATGAATATGGTTGGCTAGATCTTCTTGTTGTGGTAAGGGTCACAACCCTGAATGTGAAGCCCTTGTAGTTTGGATCTGATTTATATATGTTTATCTTTCTGCATCTATTTTCCTTTGCTCTTCATCACATTGTTCTTTTAGATCTGATCATTCTAACAAATCACTAGGGTTAGGATTCATAATAGGAATATTGGGATCCTAATTCCCGAACAGGAGGAAAATAGCTGTTCATGTAGGCACTAGGGATAGGCTACATGAACTGCAAACGTGAAAGATTCACCGAATTGTATGTTTAACCTGAAAAGGAATCTCTAAGGAATTAGGGTTCTAATAAGGTTAATAAGGTTAAGATCCCTAAGGAATTAGGGTTTAACCGATTAAATAAAAGATGGTGAATCGTTTGATCAAAGGGTAATTCATATGTAAATTTAAATTCAGATTACAAGGTGGGGATCAAAAAGGTGTTAGTACTCTTACTGCAATATTTTCACAATTATTTTTCAAAAACTAATTTTATGCTATTTGTTCATCCAATTTCAGAAAACCCTAAAAATACGCAATTTACTTTTTAGTTACTTTTCGTGTTAAATCAACAACAATTGCTACCTCTTTTGATCTGTTCAACTTAAAGGGACTGGTTATTGTAGTACTTGGTCTACAATCCCTGTGGAGACGATCTTACTTTCACTTTTATTACTTGGAACGGTCGGTATACTTGCCGAGTTCGCAACAAGTTTTTGGCGCCGTTGCCGGGGATTGTACATTCCAATATTATAAATAACCGTTGATCTTTGAGCTTGAGTATTGTTTTTATTTTTTATTGAATTGTCATTTTAGGGTTTGTTCTATTTTGATATGCATTTTTGCAGGTATTACTGACCATCTTCTTTAAGTTTATGCGAGGTAGGCTTGCTCCTGAAGATCTTGTGTTTGATCCTGAAATCACAAGAGCTGAAAGGAAGCTGAGAAAGGTTTCCAAGTAGATAATTTGGGAAGGCCTGATTAGTGAACCTGATCAATCTGCAAAAGATATGGCGAATCATAATAATGCTGAAGGAGGTCCCAACAATCAACCTCCTGCACCAGAGTTGATGGAGTCGATATTGGCTCCAATGTTCACAAGGCCGAATTCTAGTGATGTCCGGCCACAGATTCAAGCCAACAATTTTGATATCAACCCTTCTCTTATCAACTTGGTGGAAAAGACTCTTTTTGGTGGTGAGGATTATGAAGATCCTCATGATTTTATGGACAGATTTCTAAGAATCTGTGACACCACCAAGGATAATGGGGTGTCTGATGATGCAATCCGACTTCGTTTGTTCCTTTTTGCTTTAATAGGAAAAACTCTTAGATGGTTGGACCGACAACCACCTAATAGTATCAGAACATGGGATGAGTTGGCAGCCAAGTTCTTTGCTGAACATTTCTCTCGGGAAAAATACAATAAATTGGTGAATGGAATCACCAATTTCATTCAGCAACCGGGAGAGACCCTCTGTGCAGCTTGGACAAGATTCTAAGAGTTGATTAGGAAGTTCCCCCAATATGACTTTCCAGATGAGAAGAAGGTCAGAGTCTTTTACAATGGGATGACACCAGACACAAGAATGATTGTCAATGGTGCAGCTGGTGGAACCATAGGAAGAAAGACTGCAGCAGAAACTCTGGAGCTGATTGACTACATGGCACGAAATGAAAATGCCTCAACAGAAGTCCAGTTGACTCAATCAGCTCAATTGAAGAAGGGTATTCTATAACTTGGGAATCAAGATGCCACTTTAGCTGAACAGAAAGTGATTTCGCAACAACTAGCAAGTATGAATGCTAAGTTGGACAAAATGTGAATATCCACAACTCAAGTTAATTCAATTAACTGTGAGTATTGTAAGGAGGACCATGAATCCAATGAGTGTCCAACACTTAAATGGGAGCTGAGGCATTCCAAGTTAATGGAGTGTGGTATGATCCAAGGCCACCACAAAACACTCAAGGTTATCAGAGAAACTAGAATAATGGCCAAGGAAGCAATTTTAAGAGAAGAAATCAAGGGGGAGGTTTGGACTATAAATCCAATAATTTCCTACAACCTCCTCCTCTTCCACAAAAGGAGCCATCTGAACTAGAGAAAGCTATGCTACAGCTTTCTAAGACTACAAATGATCATATGGAAAGTACAAGTGCTTTCATGAAGGAAACTAGGGCCTATCACAAGAATCAAGATGCCTCCATTCGGAATTTAGAGACCCAGATAGGGCAGCTATCCAGGCAATTAACTGAAAGAACTCCAGGGAAGTTTCCTGGAGATACAATTGCAAATCCAAAGGAGGATTGTAAATCCATCATGACTAGGAGTGGAATTGTGATCACTCCTCAAGAAAAGCCTAAAATGGTTCAGCCAAAGAAGGTTGACGAACCATTGAAGGAAGCAGAAAAAGAAAAAGTAGCGGAAGCATCTGTCAAAGTGCAGTAGGAACCTGCAAAGCAAGACAAGAAGGAGGAAAAGGAGAAAGCTGTTGAGGCTCAAAAGCCACCAATGGATTTTTCTCGCTTTGAGAAACCTCCTTATCCCATGAAGCTTAAGCAGCAAGTGCAGAAACAACAATATGCCAGGTTTTTAGATATTTTTAAAAAGTTGCATATTAATATTCCATTTGCTGAAGCTCTTGCTAACATGCCTAATTATGCTAAATTTATGAAAGATTTATTGTCAAGAAAGCATAAGTTGCAGGAATGTGAGACGACAACACTTACTGAAGAGTGCAGTGCCATAATAACAAAGAAGTTCCCACCAAAGCTTCAAGATCCAGGAAGCTTTAATATCCTAATTGCCATAGGCAACGTTGATTTTGGTCGGGCATTATGTGAACTTGGAGCAAGCATAAACTTGATGCCGTTATCATTATGCAAGGCTTTGGGAATTTCTGAATTAAAGCCAACAATGGTCTCTTTATAACTGGCGGATCGTTCGTTAAGAAGACCTAATGGGGTCATTGAGGATGTACTTCTCAAGGTTTACAAGTTTATCTTCCCTGCAGACTTCATTGTGTTGGATATGGAAGAAGAGAGTGAAATACCTCTTTTACTTGGAAGGCCATTCTTAGCCACAGCTAGGGCTATGATTGATGTTGAGCAAGGGAAGCTCGAGTTACGTATGAATGATGAGACAATCACAATCAATGTGTTCAAAGCCATGAAGAGCTCATCTGACCACAATGACTGTTTCAGACTTGATGTGATAGAGGAAGCAGTCAAGGAAGTAGACATTGGTGATCTAGAGAATGAAGGAGAATTCAAGGATCTAGATGAGGAAGCTGTACAAGAAGAGCAAGAAAATATCTTTGAGGTGCTGGAGAAAGAAGGAGAAGAAATAATCTCTTTAGCACCAAAGGTTGAATTAAAAGAGTTGCCTAACACTCTTAAATATGCCTTTCTGGGAGATATAAAGGATTACCCAATAATCATAAATAAAGACTTGTCTCCATCTGAAGAAGAGAAGTTGTTGGAAGTGCTCAAAGAGCACAAGACAGCCATTGGGTGGTCTATATCTGATTTGAAGGGAATTAATCCTGCTTTCTGTACTCACAAGATCTTAATGGAAGACAATATCAAACCAGTGAGGTAGCCTCAGAGAAGATTAAACCCAACAATGAAGGAAGTGGTTCGAAAGGAGGTGATGAAACTCATGGATGCTGGAATGATTTACCCCATATCTGACACTGCATGGGTAAGTCCAGTACCGACAGTCCCAAAAAAGGGAGGTTTAACTGTCATGAAAAATGAAAAGAATGAGTTGATTCCCACAAGGACTATCACGGGTTGGAGGATGTGTGTTGATTACAGGAGGCTAAATTCAGCCACCAGGAAAGATCATTTTCCTCTTCCATTTATTGATCAAATGCTGGAAAGGCTAGCTGGTCATGCATTTTATTGCTTCTTGGATGGATATTCCGGCTACAACCAAATTCCAGTAGCACCAGAGGATCGGGAAAAGACAGCCTTCACATGCCCATTTGGAGTTTTTGCTTACAGAAGGATGCCATTTGGCCTCTACAATGCACCTGCGACATTACAAAGGTGTATGCTTTCTATCTTTTCTGATATGGTAGAAAAATATTTGGAGGTTTTTATGGATGACTTTTCTGTGTTTGGTTCCTATTTTTATTCATGCTTAGTTAATTTAGCTAAGGTTTTGAAGAGATGTCAGGAAACTAATTTAGTGCTTAATTGGGAAAAGTGCCATTTCATGGTACAAGATGGCATAGTATTGGGCCATAAGATTTCC